>VZRS01009358.1:0-24271 GCA_013398055.1 Ifrita kowaldi
TCCCCTCCCTTGGCGATGCTGTGGCCGTTCCCCCCTGGGACAGGGATGTCCCTCCTGGCTGCCAGGGCACAACTATGACTTGTGTCCAGCTTTCCACTGACCAGGACCCCCAGGCCCCTTTCTGCAGCTGCTTCTCCAGCCTCTCATTCCCCAGGCTGTCTGTGAGTCAGTCCTTGGATGTCACCCGAGAGAGAGTGGATGTATTGTAGAGCTGGAGATTAGCCTCTCGTGGTGAGTGTGCTTGAATTGGAAACACAGATACAGATGTTTCATGCAAACTTGCCAGTTTTATAATTGCTGTTAAATTCACAACTTAATGGACAGAAGTGCAATTTATATTTCATTATTATGCTGTTGTACTCGGAGTAATTTTTTTCCTCTTACAGATATGTAACAAAATCTTTCTTAACTGTGTTTGTCTTAATTCCATTACTCAAGTTCTCACAATGGCTGAGTTTTCAGGAAACATTCTCTAATATATTCCTTAATAGTTTAGTTCTTTATAACCTTTTTACATTTTTTTTTGCACTTTCAGCCACTATTTATTGTGCCTTAAAATAAAAGCAAAGCTTAAAAATCATGATTTTCAGCCTGAGAGAATATTGAAATGGAAGCACATGTAAGAAGGATCTAATTACAACATGCAAAAATAGAATGGTATAAATCCTTCATTTTTAAAGAACTTTGTTTTGGATTGAAGTTTAATCAAATTGCACTTTGAGTGTTTGAGTTCAAACAGAGAGGAAGGCTCAGAGTATCAACCCACATCCTATAAACCCTTTTTCCTGTGATAAGTCCTTCTTCACCTGAACAGTCTGAGTGATGTCAGTGGCTCGAGTACTCATCAGCCTCAAGTGATAGAGCACTATTCACAAGGAAATGAGCCTTTGCAGCTTTGGCAGACCATATTATGGCCACATAATGTGCCTCCATTAGTCTTCTGTTCTCTACGTGACACAGGGAAAAGTTTCCATGGCCAGTGCAATGGGAGTGCAGACTCTGGCTGTCTGGGAGGATTAAAAGCAGTGATTGCTTTGTCTGTGGGTGTGCCCAGGCTGGAAAGAAGTGCAGTGAAAGGATCTGATGAGTCCCACCAGGTATTTGACCACAAAATAAGAATGGGAGTGGTTTGGGGCACGTCCATTAAGAAAAGCCCACAAACCCAATAAACAAACACCTAGGGAATATGATTAATCCAGCTTTTCACAGTCATTCCAGAGAGACTGGCACACAGAAAATGAGAGGAAGAAATTGGGTAAAAGCAGATGTATGACAGAATGAGTTACAAATACCATGTATAAATAGGGACAGATTTGTTAAGAAGCAGTTATTGACTCTTCTGCCTTTTCCTTCTGCTTTGACTGATACCTTCTATTCCCTCCTACCACACACAATTATTCGTCATTTTTCTTACAGCAATTTTCCCATTTTCTTTGGTACTTAAAGCATGACCCCTCAGGCTTCGGCACAGCTTCCACTTACCCTTCAGAAATGCCTTCTGCCCTGCCTTCAGGTAATTAGCTGACTAAAACGGAGCAAATTGTGTGGAGAAGTAAGGAAACACAAATTGTGTGTTTTATTCTTCAGACATTGCCTGCATCCTCTATGCACGTTCCTTGTCAGGGTTCTGCACAACAAATGAAAACAATCCAGGTAAAAAAATCTGGCCAGAGGTTGCTTAACTCTGATGAGAGATGGGGGATAAAAATATGGAGCAAGAAAGCAGGGAAGATTAAATGAAAGAGTAGATTCAGGGGGAAATTCTGCAAGTATATTTTATTCTTGTTTCTGCTTGTTGTTCTTTTGTTGAAATAAGAAAGATGATACATTTAAGTTCACTCTGAAGCTCCTTGTTCTATATGCAGAGGGTGCATCTTGGCGTTGTTTTGCTCTCTTTTAATGTTATTCAATTAAAATACTCTGTTGAAGTGGAAAGTGTAAAGTTCAATCTGAAATGTCTCAGAAATTTCCTTCCCCATATGTTTAATGAAATCATTCAGTAAATTCATATGAATTTAAATTTTTTGAAGCGTCAAATGGTCTTTGTGTTCAAAAATTATATACAGTGTCAAAATATCCAAGTATAGTAAAGTATGTCGTTAGAAAACCCAAATAATTTACAGCTAAGTACAATCCTAGTGTTCATGCAATATTTCTAGTGTACTAGGACATAGTACAAGTGCCTAAATGAGATGAATCACCCTGAAAAAACTGAACTGAAAAATTGCTTTAACCTTTTTGAAACAATGCGTTTTGACATTTCCAAAATGAAACGAGAGCCAAGATTTCATGTAGACTTTTCCCACTGAAGCTGTCATGAAAATCAACAAGTTCTCATGACGCATTTTGAAGGAGAATGCATTATATTTTCAAGTCAGAAAATGGTACTGCAGTTAATCAGTATTTTCGTCACTTGATTCTACTGCTAAGGAGATTTGGGGACTAAGAGCATGAGCCTTGCTTTTCCTTTAGTTGTTTTTTTTGGCATGTATTTTTTGGAACAGTTTTTCACCTTTAGTAGTTGAAATTCTGAGGTCCAAGTCTACAGCAAGGACAACTAATCTGAGAGTTAATTTTAGCTGGTCCAAACAACCACTACCCCTCCGGAATGCAGTGGCATGATGATTATAAAGAGCATTGATACATCAACCCTGTAAATTTTAAATTTTATCCAGGATATTCCCCTTCCACAAGAAAGCATTTGGTCAGCAAGGGTTGCAGGGGCTAGAGAGGTATTTTTGAGGTGAGGAGTGATCACCTTTCAATCTGAAGTTTGATTGAGTGTGTAGACACTGGAACTGCACTTCTGCTCCACAGCTGGTTTCAGGTCCTCAGATTACTTTTCATGGAGGGAAATTGAATCTATTTATTACTTTTTTTAATAGTAAGGGAACACGATAACAAATTTGCTTTTGAGAGATTACTCTCTATGCCATTTGCAACCGTGTACAGAGGTTCAGGTTACAATTGTTAGTAACTTTCTCTCAAATCCTCTGTAAAAAAT
Organism: Ifrita kowaldi; assembly: GCA_013398055.1. Lineage (NCBI taxonomy): Eukaryota > Metazoa > Chordata > Aves > Passeriformes > Cinclosomatidae > Ifrita > Ifrita kowaldi. The sequence goes on from VZRS01009358.1 coordinate 3,005, forward strand.
GGTGCTATAGCTGTTTCCCATTTGTTGTTCTTTTTTTTAAATCACAGTAACTTGCTCTTACAGTCAGATACAAGCAAGTTTGACAGAACATCACTAAAACTGATTCTGTTCTCTGCTTTACTTGTCTGAAGCAGAAGTTCCTCCGCTGCAACAAATGCAGACACATTACGGCAAAAGTGGTGTTGGAGCAGATTCAGGCTGACAGAACAGAAAGCTGCAGATCTGCTAAATCCCAGGGTGGTGTCGTACAGAGAGGAGAATGACACGGGGCTTTTCAGAGCTAAACCTGGATAATAAATCTCATATTGGTTAGATCTTGGCAGAGGGATGAAAGTGGTTACAAAGTGGGTGCTAATTGAACAGCAAGTGGATGCTTTTCATCTCTGAAGAGATCAACTGCTATTTCACACATATACATTTTACTTCTGGTGACTTTGATAGAAATAATTTAAAGAAATTTTTTTTAAGACTTCCCACAGGATTTCATTAGTTGAGAAAGCCCCAACAACAAAACCAAAGCCCCCACCAGCTGTGTCATGTGTAATAAAGTGGCATACCAAGGAAGGCACTCTGGATCAAATCCAAAGCCCATTTTAAGGAATTCAGCTTTTTGCCTTGACTTCTCTTAAGTCTCAGGAACTCTTACTGAAGAAAGAACTTGAGAACAACTTGCTATTTCAAAAGATTTAAAATATGGGGTTTTTTTCATTTCTTGTTAAGCTTTCTAATTATTTCAAATGGACGTGTGACTCTCTTACTGAAGAAGGGGTGGTTGTAGGCTTGAAAATGACAAGGTGGTAGACTTCCAAAAGGCAGATCAATGATGTGAACGATTTTATGCAGAAACACACTTTTGGAACTGAGGGATGAATGACTTGGTGTGGGAACTATTCATAATAGACCTCAAACCCTTCAAGATTTGTAGTTTTTAGATATGGTGTTACTGAAAAGGAAATTAAAGGTGGCGGGTGATTCAACTGTCTGTCAGTGATGATTTAGGTCGGAGGAAGGTGAATGGTACTGTCGTGTTGAGCCCTGTTTTATACAGTAATTGTGAACTGCAAAGGGAGTAGTGGGGTGGGAGATCACCTCGGTACACAGCAGATTTGAACTTTTTATTGGAATGCTGCATTTGCTCCCTGCCTATGGATTTGTGAAAGGGTCACAGAACCTCAAGTAGAGGGAAGAGCCTTAAAAATCATATGATAGAAAATCAAAGAGGTCAGTTGATACATTTATTCAGATTTACCAAACCAGGTGTCTTGTCCCCCTAACCCTACTTGGGCTGGTGGTTGTGGGGGAGCAGCTGGGGCTGCCTTCCTGCCTAAAACTGTGCTGGGAGATGAGAGCACACTGGGAGCTGCTGAGCTTTGACTACAGTGTGTTTCTCTTACACACATGAAGGTAGACAAACATTCTCCCACTTTCTGCTTAGATCTTCGTTACTGATCCATAGTGCTGCTTCATTTGCTTGCAATGGCCATTGGCTGCTGCAGTGTGTCTTTTTAAATTCAGTTTGTGTGCTGAAAAATTCTGAGACAGGTGCACAAATGTCATCCAGGTACTTTTCTTCTATAGGAATTACATTTCTGTCTTTTATGTACTGTGGCAGAAAAGTCTGCCATGAGCAGTTTTACACAGGTATTTAACTTTTTAAAGGGAACAAGAATTACAATTGTAATAATGATAATTTTCACTGGCATAGATTTGAAAGCATTTCCTAAGGGTGTTTTAAAATGATCACTTTTGTCAATAAGGAAAATAAGGCATTGGAGAGACCTAACTGCCTAAGAGCCAACAGGAATCTGCTATTCCAAAGACCCAAAAGAGTTAACGTTCAAGAGCCTGGATGATATATATTTTTACAACTCTGCTGAAGTCATCTGTGTCCATTTCTACTGACTGGAAAGATAATATTGAGCTCCAGAGTATTGATGCAAGCTCCAGTTTTCTCTAATATTAACTAGAATATTGACTATAATACAGCCCTCTCACACTCTCTCTGTAAAATCACTAGCTTTAAAACTGCTCTCAAAGTTTTTTCCTGAGTTCTTTTTTTTTGAATTTTAACACAAGTAAGGACTTCTGATATTTGATACTGTCCTTTGGTGGGAAGCTAAGTTACAGTGACCAAAAAAAAAAAAAAAAAGTGATTAGGCCTAAAACTTTTATTTAAATGATCAACCAAGGAACAAAGTGCAAGGTTTCTTAGATCCCACTTTCCTCCCAGATGTGCTCCAATGTGGAGTGCCTATGCTGGACCTCTAATTGTGTTTGATTTGCAGTAGATGCCATTACATAGTCATAATTTCATTCCAGTATTCCCCTACAAGGACACTACAGGCAATAGAAGTGTCTACATATAGGTCTGACTATGAAAGCTGGTTTGTTGGGGGAGAAGGAGAGGCTCCACACATCTGGAGTTGGTAAATAGGTATAATGGGCTGAGTTGCAGCTCACCCACTCTCAGCACCTCTTAGAGAGAATGCCTGACTTGGCACATTTGACATACGCAGTGCAAGGAAACAGTCTGCACCTTGCAAAACATCTGGGGAAAAGCATCCTTTAATGCTGTGGCTGTGAGATTGATTAAATCTTTTCTAGAATCCATGTTAATGACTGACTTCTCTCCAAGGATCCCAGTGCTGGAATATGGGAAAGGCTGTTGCTTTTCCTGCTTGGCTGGTACTGTTCTATTATTGTTATTGCTTCCTACTGTCACACTTTGCCTGGGATGTGGCATCATCTCTCTCTGCTTTGTAGTGCTAAGGCTCACTAGAGGGGAGACTGAAAAGGTGCAGGACTAAATTATGGCTGTTCTAATCCTTTTGTCAAGAGTCTTTTCTTTGCCAGAGTCTGCTTCCTGCTCTCACACTTCTTACCCAGCTGGTTGCTTACCTTCTACTTTGGAGTATTTTCTTAACAGTTATTGCTTTGTGGATGGCAATTGATTTTAAGTTCTTTCAGGTACCAGTACTCCCACAGCAGATGATGCAGACAGGTGAGCTCGCCTTTCCTGGGCTGCTCCCATCAGAGAACCACATATAGAATTTCTCTGAGGGAGAAGACTATCTTGAAAACTTTAGCTAGGGGAAAAAAAAAAAAAAGAAGAATGTTCTGGGCTTTTTACCTGCTAGAAAACTTACAATCTGCTCTATGAAATGAGTTTTGTCTCTCCCAAACAGCTCAGTGCAGCAGGGGGGAACTCACAGTGGTCAATCTGCCAGTGAAAATTCTCTTTCAGCTGCTGTCTCTCAGGTGTTCTTTCTTGCTGAAATTCAAGGTTTATTTAAGGATCTCTGACCCTGCATCTGGGACCTCTTTGCTCTGTGATAGCTTTTGGTTGCCCAGTCTCAGTTTTAAGGAGCTGTTCAGGCAGTTTCTCCCTTTTTAATCTTTTATTAACAACCAGTGAGCCTGACTTCATCTGACCTTTCTGCTTCTTGCCTTTATTTATCTGCCAAACATCAGCCCAACTCCCTCAGTGAGACTTGGATCTGTTTTGAGGAATCCTGGGAAGAGCCAGTTGGGATAACTTTCTCTTTTGGATGCCTTCCTTGGAGCTTCTCTTATCTCAAGCCTTCAGAGGAATGCATCAATACAGGCAAACCCCTTGAAGTTACAATTTATTGTTAGTGCATTCTGCCTTAATAATTCTGTTCATGGGGCAGGGATTTTGTCTGTGCCCATCGGCATCCTGCAGTCTACACATGCTGAAATGTTTGAGATTTCTTAACTCATCACTCTGAAATGACACTGTACTGATATTGTTCCTCTGGGACTACTGGGGTACATCATGCCCCAAAGAACAGATTTTACAAAGCTTTGCAAGAACATGGGAGGGTTAAGCTGCAGGTCTGTCCTTGCCTTGCTCAGCCCAGTGTTGATCAGCTCTCCCTGTGTAGCTGCAAATTTAATTACTTCACAAAGGCTTTGTTTAGACTCAGCTCTTCGCTCGGCTGTCCCGTTGCCATCAGCAGGAACTCGGCCGTGGCTGCTGGGGGCAAACAGTCCCACTCCTGCTCGCTGGGCACTGGCCATAACTAGGAATGGGAACAGCCCTCTCACCTGCAGCAGTGTGCTGACCTGATTCAGTTTCTGGAGCCGGGGCTGGAAGTCAGTAATTGTGGCCCTGTGATGCAGCCACCAAACCGTGCTCGTTGTGTCGCAGTGCCACTCGGCAATCGGGGGAGAATAAATCCATTAGAAGACCTTTTGGACATAAGAATTATAATTTTGCAAAACAGCAATCGCTACAAGCATTACCCTTTAGCTACTGACAGCAAAGTTCAAAAATCTCATCATGTACTGGTTTCACAGCAGCTGATAAAGGTTAATAAAATGGAGGTTTAAAAGGCAGTGTTTCTAAATTTTTTATGCTCGGAAAGGATGATTCTTGTTTTATTGTGTTAACCCGCACTTTCCATGCACGTTCAAACTGCACAACTCTCAAATTCCTTCTTGCATTACATAGAACCATAAACTCTTAGGCCTTGCTGATGTCACAGCTGTCAGGGAGGAGATTGCACTGTCTGAAGTGAGCTGGTGTCTGTAAATATCACCGCAAGATAAGATTTGTGCAGTGGCCTCTGGAGAATGGCATATCTGCTTCACTGAATTATTGATGTTAATTCAGAATTGGATCCTATACAATATTTCTCGTGGGAATTCTTAATGCAGTGGAATATTAAAATTTTGTAGTTTACCTTTATTATGCTCCCGTGTCTCTGAACATACTAATCTGTGGTACAAGTCAATGATGTGTTGCAACACAGGATTTTATTCCAGTGTTTTAGAGCACTTTGATTTAAGTTGGCCCTGCTCTTTAGAGTTGGTGCTAGTTTCATGTCAGTTTCAGAGGTCTCCTCTCCTGTTCCTCGTTAGTAAGGCATGATGAGACAGGTTGTATGTGTTTTTACAGGTCGCCTTAATTTTACATGTTCCTCAAGTGTGTACTTTGAGATTATTCTATGCTTTTTATGAAAAAAGATAAATATAAATATCTTGAATTTGTGGTACTACACTGACTTTCACTGATTTAAGGCAAAATTAATGAGCTGTCATACTGGGCCCATTATATTTACAATCGAGTCCTTTTTTTGCTCTGCAGTTGCTTGAGATGAGCCTGATCTGAATCACTATTCCAGAGGCAGGTTCATTGCTGGTTTCTTTTCTTTTTATTGTGGACCATACCCAAGCATCAAGGATATTTAGGATAACAATACTGAGATTCCAGTTTTGGTTGCTTTGTTCACTGTGTTTATAAAGGCTTCACATGTGAGACAAGACTGTAAATAAAAGGCTTTAAGCTTAAATCAATGATATAATCACAGAAGTGGTCGTTAATACTGACTTCATAGTTGATAAGACTATGAGACTATTTCATTTTTTACATGAAGTTCCACTTAAGATATCTTGATTAATATTTGTGTCGGAACAGAATCAGGACAGGAGTTGGATGGCTGTGGTACCTGGGCAGTTTATGCACTATAATTATCACGTATTAATTATTTATGTTGCATGGTCCATCCAAATCCATCAACTTCTGCTGAAGCAGTGGCTCAGATCAAAAGTGGCTGATTTGCATTCTGAGAATCTACAGGTGTCCTGCCTTTTATTAAAAAATACACTCTGGCCATTGTGTTGGAATGAACTATTTTGCACTGGGCTGAAATGATCAGGGCACTTCCCAAGAAATAGGATTGGGGTGGGACTGTGGATTGGACGAAGCAACTCAGCTGTTGCTGAGGTGGTTTGACTGGCAAATTCAGTTCTCTAGAACATTCCTAATATCATAACACACTTTGTTTTGTAGATTTTATGGCAAAACAACAACAAGGACTTGCATTGAATAATGACTTCCATCTGTGCCCTCCAAGAGTACTGAAAATGACTCACTGCAAAGTTATTATCGTGCCTTGTATAGGAGATGAGTGCAGAGATGGACAGAGACATTAAGTAACTTCCTCAGGGCTGTATAGTGAAGGAAAGTCCTAAGAAAGCCTAATGTACAGATTTTTGACCGGCAGTCTTACCATAGACTTTACTGCTCTGATGTAGCTTTGAGAAAAATAAATTAGGTATTCTATTTATTTTATTTTTGGATAAAATATGAGGTACTGACTGAGCTTGACCAAATGGGGAAGTTAATAAATATAGAAGAAATTTTTAATATACATAAAATTGATATCTGTCTTATTAAGATTAAAATAAGCAATAAACCTGTCAGATACTGTCCTCAGTAGCACAAGGGGTTTCAGGTATAATAGCAGCAAAATGTAATAACAATAATAAAGTACAGTCAAAGCGCTCTGGCAATGAATGAATGAATGCTCTTGCCTACAACAATTTTCAGGAAAATTTACATTTTTAAGACTGGTTCCTTTATTATTCAGGACTGTTTGCAGTAGCATAGGAGGAGCTGACATTTCAAATAATTGTTGCAGTAACAAACAATGGAAGCATTTATCACAACATGCCAATTAATATTTGGAGGCTATTCAGCACATTTAATGAAGGCTGAAGATAATCACCCTTGTTGTGTATCCGAATATCCTCCACATCCCTGCCCCAAAAACTGTTTTGATCTTTAAGATTCTTTTTCTTTAATGTTATGGGTTTAGATTTTACCAAACCTGGGGAATTTCAGTGAGTATTTGAGGTATCTAGTTGTGCAGATTGGTTCATGTTTGAAGATAAACCTGCATAAAATGAGCAGGTGCCAAAAGGGGGAAGCTGTTACCACAGCATTGTATAATTTGAGTGATTTATGTGATGGAATGATGGCACCTCTAGATGCTGCTTTTCCTGATGCTGTCGTGTTGAGTGCACAACTTAATGACATTTGATCTTTTCAATGTATAGTCTCACATCTCGTTTATGTTTGCTATCAAAAGGATAATTTGTAAAGCAAATGTTCTGTTGATCTGAATTGGCAGAAGCATTTTTCAATCTGCCAATTTTTCCATTTAAATGAAAAAGAATTAAATTTATTAGCCTATAACTTTCTCTTTCCTTTAATGATGGGTTTACCATTCTATTTAGCATTTGCTCAGACAGTGGGGTAGCTTTTTAAGACCGGAAGAGCGAAACATTTGCATTTGCTTTTAACCTGATGTCCTCAAAAACTGGAGATTGGGTTGATTATTTTTTTTGGTTATGGCTTATCAGAGCAAGAGTAGGACATTGGTGATACTGTAGCAGGAATTTGTCTTGTTTCAGACACATGGCAAAACCCAGCTGTGGCTGATCCAAGTAGGAATGGACCTAAGTGCATGTCTGAGTTGAGGAGTAAAGGGAAGACAAACCCATCTCTCTCCTGGATGCTGCACAAGAGCTGTCAAGCCTTAACTGCCATTGTTTATTTAAGCCTGGCTTAAGTTATGGCTGACTGACATGAAGTTCTAGGTGTTCCAGTTTCTTTCCTGTGGCTTGTTTGTAGCCTCCCTACCTCTGTGGTTCCACTGAAGATCTACTGTTCCCTGGAGTGACACCATCATATATTTTCTTGTATCGGTGCATTAGTGTTTGTCATGAGTTGTTTGTAGCATAAATGCTTTTCTTTATGACTTTTTTCTGGCTCTAGACATCTCAATAGCACTGCTACAGCAGCTAAAAAAAAACCTGAATGGAAAGTTGGTTGGGAATAAGGCAGCTTAATAATATAATTTTGAATTAATTCCTCAGAGAAGAGCATGTTTTTTAATATTGTAAGATGTGCAGTGTAATGCTAAGTATAAGTGGTGAAAAGATATATTTTTCTTGACTTTAATTGCTAATATTATTGAGAGAAAGCCAACAGATGCATCAACGACTTTATCCAGAGCTAAGACAAGTCCTGCAGAAAAGCACTTCTATATAGGAAGATGCCATCTTTTTTGTTTGAAATGAAATATGAGAGATGTTTTGGGTCATGAATAATAGCAATTCTGAGGAAGCAAAGTCAGTGGCAGAAGTATTAACATGTAGAAATGAAGAGGTGCTGAGTGCTCCTGAATGAGGATAGTTTTTCCTGTCTCTTTCTTGCATCAGTATCTGCCTCCCACTGTCCTGGCAAAGAGCTTATCTGACTTTGCTCATGGAGACTCTTACCTGAACTTCTTTATTCCCAGAGGAAGCAGTCAGTGGAATTGCACACACACTTCTGTTTCTCTTCCTTTCCTTCTCCCATGATATTTTCATGGGTTTATGCTTCTGTGTTTCTGCTTCGGACTGAACTGATATACTGCTCAGGTTTTTCCAAATACATTCAGACATTCCAAGTGATCTTTTTCAGTCATGCTTTGTAAGTCCCCACAGTGGATGAGTACCAGGCAGTGTCTGCTTAGCACAGTGTCCAACTGCTGCTGCAAAGTCATCCAACAAGGGTTTGTGTGTCACTGGCTTGATAAATGTTTCTGCCACTTCCCCGAAAACTTTCTTCTTCTTCTTTCCAGGGGTTTTTCTCCCTTCTGCCTTCCTGTAGTGTACAGATGATAAGCAAATGTTATAATATCAGGTTTTGTTTACATGTATTTAAATTAGAATTAACCTATGGATTTTGAGGTGTTGAATTAAACTCAGCTCTGTTGAAAATGGTTGTTATTCTAATGAAGTAAATGTAAATTGTCGTTGTATTTCATGTGTTCCTGGCAAAAAACTGAATTTGGTATGATACCCAATACAAACATGAATGACTGGCACTGATGGTACAAATACAAGACAAGCAGGTCTGGTACAGATCCCTCTGGCTGTGACATGGCTACATCCACAGTGCTGGTTTTTGTCATGTGATTGGAAGATGGATGTGACAATAAGTGTTGATAAAACAATAAGAGAACCTCTGTAGACTGCGAAGAAGTGCAAACTTCAATTTGTCTTGGACATGAAGGTATTTCAAAAGCAATGATTGAAAATGTTTTCAAAAGGACAAAAAAGCTGTAAATTTCAAAGTGGAATATTAGGTCCTGCTGAAATGTAATCATAGGTAACTGCAAACACCTATAAGTAAACATGAATAACTCTGCAGTAGAAGCGGGTTACACAGTCCAGGTTTGTGGTAGAACTCAAATAATCATCCATTTTTGTCAGAAAGGGTAAGGGAGAGCAGGTCCTTGTTTAAATTTTATTCTATTGAATCTGAAACTCTCTGGAATACACTCCTCCAGAAAGTCTAGCATTTAAATACATAAATCCACGGAGTTCTTTCAGAGAGGTTGCCTGACAACCAGGAGGCAGAGGCTGGTACCCACAGGGGCTATAAGAGAAGATTCTGTGCTGGCTCAGCTCCCTTTCCAGTGCTAGTGTTTAGATAAATAAAAAACATTTATAGCCAGAAACATTATCACCCTAAAGAGACCCACAGTCAAATGCTGTGACTACAGCAATCACAATGACGTGATAAAAAAGTACCAGAAGTTGCACTTTTCCAATAAAATACCTTTCGCGGTCACTTTATGCAGGAGAGTCTGTTTTAAAGATTAGGATATGAATTTCTAGGAAATCATAGCTTAGATCAAACAGTCAGAATATTTTTACAAGATCGGAAACAAAATATTCATATCTTTGTATTTAACATTCAGTGTGGAAATACCAAACATTTCTGAAATAGGGTGCATTTAGGAAACACGATGCTATTACACAGCTGGCAGGTTAACTCTGTTCTCCTGTGTTCAGCCGTGGAGAACTCTTCAGTTCTTATCACTCAAGTCACTAATAAAATAGCATAAATTCAGTATAATTCATTTTCAAAACATGTCTATATGAAGTAACTAATATTAAACACATGTATCAGTGTTTAGATTAAACAACAGCTTAGTTTTTTTTGCTTTTGCTTTTTTTTTTGTTGCACATGGGAGCCTGTCTCCTCTTGTTCAGGTAGATGTGTGATCTATCAAAGTAGTTTCTGGAGCTGCTTTTGGGTGTAAAAGCCTATCAGATCTTAAATCCTCAGGTTGGAGATGAAAGCTGTCCATAATTAAGTCATTATTTATTTAACCTGTCTGCTCGGTCCTCCAAACTTGGGCTGAGCCATTCGTTCGAAACTCATTTTGAAACATAAAAATAAAGGCTTCCCTTGAAGCAGAGCAATATATTACAGAGTATTTTTATACAAGACCTCTTTGAATGTACTTTTCTCTGCCCCTAGGAAAAGAACATAAGAATTTTGGGTTTTGAAACGGTTGTGTATAGGTGCCAATTGTCTCAATTAATGTGACCATAAAACCATATCAAGAAGTGAATAGGAAAAATATTCTTATGTAGTGGTAGTAGAAGGCAACACAGTGAGAAAAGGCTCTCTTGTAGTGGATTTTGCATGGGATCTAGATAGCTTCCTCTAAATGCCTGTTTCCCTCACATGAGGCACAGAAGATCTATGTTCCTGACTCGAGGGACTTACTGGGGTTCACAAACCCTATAGGAAGAATCTGAGTCTTTGCAGTCTTTTCTTTTAGGGCACTGTGGCAAAATGTTGGCTCATTTCTCCTGTCATTAGGTACGCAGGGTCATTAAAAATGATACATGTATGCCTTGAAATTTCATTCCATTCCCCTATTTGCTGCCTGATACTATTCCCTATTCCCATAGGCTGCCACATTCATTCATCCTGGAACACGATTTTTTCCCTGTTCCTGTTTGGTTATCAGCCTCAACTCCCAGCCTGCAGTAATGAAAAGTTATGGGCAGAAAAAGATGTGCATAAAGAAGTGTAGGGCTGGAGATTAAACTCCCTATTGTAATTCATGTTATTCTAATGAGGCACATAAGATCATTCAGAGCAGGGTAATGCAGTGATAATACGAAGAAACTGACATAATTTACTGTGGGGAGCCTTTACTTAATACATCATATTTCAGCAAGAAACTTAATAAAAGGAAGCTTAATACATAAATACCACCAAGAAGCGTAGAAGATAATGCAGCATTTGATCAGACTAATACATAAACACTACAGTGAAACTTAATTTCCAACAAGTTACCCAGGAATCAAAATATACATATTGCTTATTGTTGTTGCTGAAGCAGTAGCTTAATAACTAAGGATACCAGAAGAGGCACAATAAGCATTTCCTATTATTTATATTCCCCAGTTGCCTATAATGACCATATAACTTAATATTTGATTGAATGGTCTGGATGTGAAAGCTATTTCCCTTGCAAATTAATCCTAGCACTCAGCTGCAGTACAGCAATAAGTGTTTCCATGCTACTGTCATGAGGCTTATCCCATGACATTTTCCCCCCAGTTTTATTGATGCTTCCCTTTTTAAAGCCATCCAGTTTCATTGACTAATAAATATATATTGTGCCATCACTTGTTTTGACTTCTATTCCATCAAGGGTTAAAGAAACATTCTTGTTGGCTTGTTATTTGTTATTATTAGCATTATGAGAGTGTTTAATATCTCTTTTGAAAATCTGCAAAGTCCATTTGAAGGAGAGATTTCATCATGTTGCTATGGTCCTTGAAGAGGTGTCTTTCAAAACCACGGCAGAGGAAGGGTGGGAGAAGAAAGTGAAAAGACTTGATGAGATGAGGGTGACATGATTAAAGAGTTCTGACCCGCTGGCTGGGGTCCATGTTTCTCTTCTGCCTTATGTCTGAGAGCCGTGACCTTGCATGTGGAAATAGAGTTGATCTGGAGGTGTCACCCGTGTAAGTTGTTCCAGAGAAGTGCAGAACCATACCTGGTTATTAAACTGTTTCTGTGGCTATGAAGCAGGCTCTATTGGTATTAAAGGTCAGTGAAATTTCCTCTGGAAAATTCTTTTTTTTCTTTTTCCTCCTCTAAGTGTTTTTATTTTGGTAAACTTCCAAAAGCAAAGTTAAATGAAGATTAAAGAACTTGCCAGGTTGTTTTCTGTCTCACGACTGAGAATCCTGGCTTCTGGAGCTGATGGATTGGGTCAGTCCTGGTGTGCACAATGTCTCACAGCTGAAGACAGGAGGGCTCTCTAGCAAATCTTGACTTTACAGCAGTTTACCCTGAAAACTCTAAGAACCTTACAATTTTTCAGGGATCACAATGATTTAGATTCTGCTGAAGATCTGGAAACTTCTGAGAGTTTTTGTTTGGGATTTCTTACATCCATTCAGAAACTTGGTGTCTTCAACTCCATATTCTGGGGCTCTTGATCCAGCCATTGCTTCCAAAGCTTGTACATTTTCAAATCCAACCAAGCAAATCTGGTCTGACAGGGAGCCACAAAACTGAGATCCTAGTGCTGCCATGGGGTCAGATGAATCTCATTCTTTGCCTTAAGGCCTTCTGACCTACCCTAAGATCATTTATTCCAACAAAATCAGTGTGTCCTTTCAGAAATTCCCTACTTTCAGGTACATTTTCCAGAACAGGTGATCAGGACACAAGTGGGCTGAAACCAAGATGCATCCTTCATGGAGGGGGTGAGGTGGAGAGGCTGGAAAGGAGATGTAATACTGAATTCTTGCTGTGTGTAACATAAAGTATTTCAGAATGAGGCTGAGCTGAAAATGTTTAACTTCTCTACATGTCTCTAGAGTTGGTGGAGTGCTGTCTGTTCATTTCACAGCTGCTCTTCTGACACACTTAGATCTCAGCCCAGTCTCCAATCCACCCACAGGTTTTAGAGGGGAGATCCAGGGCACACCTGACGTGGTCAGCATTGGGCTGGCTACCTGAAGCTCGAGGTCTGGATGTCCATAATGCAATTTCTGTTATCTTGCTTTCATTAAATGTCATTCCAGATGAAGACAGTCAAATGTAATCATGCATTATCTAGACTTTTAAAAAATCATTTAGGGCTTTTTTTTTTTTGCCAAATTATCAGCCAGTTGTGGAAAAATAAAAATGGTTGGTCAATATTCAATATTTAAATGTGATTAATTAGGACATCTTGTTTCCCAGTATCAGTAAAGCACTAATAATGTAATCCTTTATCTATTTCTAATCCCGTGTGAGAAATATAATACTGCATGACTTTTTTCAAGCATCCGTATTTTTCCAGTCATAGGAATTTTTTTTCCAAGACTGTGTGCATATAACACTTGTTTGTTTTCACATTAGTAAGTAAAAATTGATTCAGGAGAAAAGATCTGTTTTCAATAATCTGCTAGTTCAAGTCTCTGTGTACACTTTACAATGGGTAACATGAAATGACACTGCACTAATTTATGCTAAATTAATCCACCACTTATCATCTCAGGGAACTGTGACAGGTCTGATTTTGATCCCTAATTATACTAGATTAAGTAAAAATGATCCCATGAAGGTTATTTTTGTGAAAGAACTATCAGCCACAATGTACAGCAGCTGTTATAAAACGGAAGTTAAAATTCAGCGCTGCTAGTGAGATCTGCAAGCTAACCTGCCATTTCAAGGTCCTTTATATTCATAAGTTTGTAAAAAGAACGTGTTCAGTTTTTGGGTTCATAGTGTTACACAGTCCTGAAAATTCATTTGTATTTACTCCGTGCTATTTATTAATGCATGTAAGTAAAAAAATATAATTGGCATTTCATGTGATACATACTACATCTTGTACAAAACCTAACGTTACACCAAAATGCCTTTTTTTAGCAAAATTATCAACATTAGTTAAACTGAGAATCTAGGCAAATCTTCTCATGCTCTTTTTTTTTTTTTTGAAAGTAAATGACAAAATATGTTTACACTTATTATTTCTGTGATGATAGCTATTTGCAAGGGACACGCAGACAGCAGATAATATTTATGAAATATTTCTCTCAGTGTCCATAAAATCTGGATATTTCATGTTTAAAAAAAACCAACCAAAAAACCCCCAACAAAACCAAACACAAAACTGAACACCATTCCCGCCCCCCCCCCTCCCAGAAAAAAAGTTATGGAGAAAAAAGTTTCTCAGGTATATAATTTGTCTTCAAGAAGAAATTTGGTCTGACTCTGGTTCCATAATTATTTCTCACAGACAGAGTTTGTCTTTATAAGAGACAGAGCAGAAAAGCCAAGGTTCCAGCTCTGCACTGGAAATGTGAGGCTCAGCCACGGGGCTGCCTCCCTCAAAGGTCATCTCACACAAGTTCCTCCAGCCAAAGGACATGTCCAGGCTGCTGAGTTCCCTTTCTCGTTGCTTGCAGCGCAGTCTGGCTCAGGTTGTGCTGTGGCTCTCCCCAGCTCCGACTCTCCGTGTCCCACCCCATCCACGGGTCCCTGACCAGCTGCAGCAGCTGCTCCCACCTCCCTGTGCTCTAAAGGACCCTTCTGCTCTTGCTGCTGTCATCTCTTCAGTGTCTCTCAGCCCTGTTTTGTGATGTGCTCCTCTGCAGGAAGTCTTGCACCCTGCAAGAGAAGGAATTTGATGCCTCTGGCTGTTAATGCAGCCTCCCTGGCAGATGCTTTGGGGAGGGCTCCAAACCCACTGAAGTGAATGGAAAAATCTCTGACTTGCTGAGTTTGAATCATGTCCATACACCCCTGCTGACAAATGTCTTAATATCTGGTTGTGGGGACTCAACTATATTTAAATTTACCCTCTTAGTCCAGAGAAGAGTCTTATCTTTCACAGCTTCCTAGGGCTTTGCACTGACAAGGGGTCTGACAGATTGATTTGTGCCCAGGCCCTCACCTTTGCCTGGCTGCCACACTTCCACAAGAGTCTACTTGGCAATTAAAGCTCAGACCTGAACAAAGTCAAAGGGTGATGCAGGAGAGAAGTGGCAGCAGGCTGGGTCATGGTGATGCCCCAATGTGTGGAACAATATCAATAAAAAGGCCTTCTCCTGCCAGAGGACTGGTGTCTCTTCACTCAAGTAGATGGATTTTAAGGTCTTGCTATAAATCAAATAACTCAGTAGCCCCAGCTGAACAGAATTTGGTCCATTTACAATGTTAAACCATATTTTTTGGCATATAAGTACTAGGTATTTAGTAATATCTCCTTTAATTAGTTTTGTAGGTTTGGTTCTGCTTCAGCTTTCACTTTTCCAGGGGTTTTCTTTCTTCTTCCTATACACTTTTACTCAGCCTTAACACATGATTCTTCTCTGCTTTTCATTGTTTCCCCTTGACACACTCATCAGGCTGCCAGGCCACTCTGTCTCAGCAGGGCCAACATCCTTTTAGCTGCACTCCAATGCTTTGCCCTGTGTCTTTCCCGGTGTTCTTAGATGTTTTGTTTTGACTTTGTGTTGCACCATCTTCAAGAAACCTGTTTGGCTATGGAGAAAAAGGCATGCAATGAGGCATCAATAAAGGGACAAAGATCAGGTACCCTGAGGAGGTAGAACATCGATAAAAAAAGAAGGGATGAAGGCCTCTGAGGAAGATAAAGCAGGGTGATTCACAGCTCTGGAGAGTGCTAGGCAGGCATGAAGTGTTTGTAAGGTAAATAATAACCAAAGATGAAAAAAAGCAAACAAAAGCAGATGAAGCACAGTATCAAACAGAATTTAAATAAATCATTAGAAGAAAAACCTATTTCTTGAACCATAGGACACTAAACAGCGTTTAATTAAAAATGTGTGTTTGATCTTCTCATATGATTAGTTTTGCATTACCCTGCCATTTTTTTTGGTGATATTGAGGCCAAAGGGGCTGGTGTCCTGGGCCGAACAAGATTTAAATAACAGAACTTGTGCTGAGGTTAGTGAAAAAACTTTGATTTACTTCAGTGGAACCTTCAACTTGTCTATTCTTAGACCTGGAAAGCAATTTTTACTTGACACCTGCTGTTTTATCTCACTTTCTCTCTCACTTAATGTTGTAGCTGGCAAACACAGGGACTGGAGCTGTGCCTAATGCCCTGCTGGGGGAATCCTTGACCCCTTTTGTAGGCAGGGCTGCCTTTGGATGGATGGAAAAAATCTAGTCCAGAGGATTGTGCAAGAAAAAGTTAGAGGAAATCTTGGCCATTGGTCATTTTTCCTCAGGATTCATAAGGAGCAAAATTAAAGTAGCTCATATTAGAGCACAGATGAAAAAATAACAGCTTAACAGCTTTTGATCTTTTCAGTAATATATGGTGATTTTTCAAAAAGAGGAGTATCTAGAGTAATTTTTTCACATTTGCTCCTCAGCTTACATCTGAAATGGGCAGTATTAAGTAGGCCAAAGATCTTTACATAAGTTATTGTTTGCCCACATTAAAACAGAAGACTGTCAACCATATATTACCTACTGGATGCTCCTCATTTATATTATCAAATCATTCAGATGATTTCTTAGGTAACAACTGCAGGAATTGCTTTTTCTATAGCAAATGTTTTACAAATATTGATAGTATTTTAGCTCTAGGGGTTAGCTAGCGTGTTATGAATGAGAAGAAAAAAGCAAGTAAAAGGAAAAATGTACTAATGTTTATTCTACACAGTCAAATAAGTGATTTAGTGATTGGTAAGACCCCTATAAATCACTGCAGACTGTGTTTTCAGCAAGCTTCTGAAAATGAATCTGCTCTCCGGTTTAACATAGCCAGGCCTGCCCAGAGCACTGGCCTGACATAAATCAATTCTGTTCATACCCCAACTGCTGTGAAATGCAAATCTTGATTCCCAGACTGCCAGATCACTTCCCTTAGGGAAGAAAGCTGAGTGCTGTGGAGAAGATATTCCAAAAAAGCAGTGCAGCTCTGGTTTGTAAAACCATTGCAGGAGAGAACAGGTCTTCTATCACCAACCTTTCTATGTGTTATACAACGTACTTGGTGCTGATGACATTATAAAAAAGGTGGTGTTAGGTCTTCAGTGAGTCATGGGTGTGTTTTTATGAGGGTTTTTATTAATTTAGTACATAATTGAAAAAAAAAAACCCTAAAAAAGAAGGCCTAAATGTAGATAAGCAACACTGGAACTCCTGAAACTGAAGATACTGTACTTCAAATTACATTTTATGATACAGCTCCCATAATTTCATTTTCTTGTGGGTTTGTAAACCACAGACCTTGTCCTGGCTAGGAGTGTCAGGAGGTAAAGGCCAAAAAGCTTAAGTTGCTTTCTGAATAGTAAAATCAGTGAGATGCCTCTGGGTATGATAGTAATGCAATGCTACGTGACAGACAAATTTCTGTTAGATTAAATACCATTTTTGTAACTGTAAAGAAGTATCTGTTTCTCAGTTTCTGTAACACTTGCTCGAGGTACATTACCCATATAATTAAGCATGATTAAATGATAATTGCAGTCTTTTTGCAAAGTAATTCCATGGCTGTTTATGCTTTGCGGAAAGTACATGGCATTTATTTTGCACGTGTCAAGGAAAGACTCTAAATGTTAAAGAAGTTGCTAAGGAATAATTGCGATAAATTTACAAGGGAATTACTAGGTAAGATATGCCTGAGATTGAATAAAGTACTATACACATTTCTGTGAAGATGCAATTGTATTTTCAAAATGGCATTACTATTGTATTATTTCTGAAAAAAAAATCATGGCAAGTGGAAAATTCTGTAGTTGGTTATGGGTGAGAAATTATTTAAGTAAGCTAAGGTGTTTTTTATTTATAAAAGCTCTTCTTTCAGTGCTACAGAAACCCCTTTTTACACCTAATTCTGGACACAAACAAAGGATACACCACGGCTCTTTTGTTTTGATATTTCTCCTTTTGAACAAGGATAATACAGCAAGCAAAGGGTAAGGAGGTCTGTACCACACAGCATCACTTTGTATGTTAGAAAAAATCCTCATAAACACTGGCTTCATCTGCACTAACTCCTTAGTTTGGATCCAGGGTGCACCTGCGGAATAAATCTCCCCCGCTGCTGCTGTGGAACCTCCTGGCCTGCTCGCTTGATGTGAGGCTTGGAGTGAGACTGGTGCTTCCTAAAACCTCATTCCTTTCTGGAGGGCATTTTGAAGGAAAACATATTTATTTTAAATCTGAAGGAAACAATCACTAAGTAATCTTAGAAGCAGAATTTCTTTGAAATAGATTTGGATATTTATCACTGTGATTTATATTTTCTTTGGGATAATGGCATTTTTTGGGTAGAGAATTATTTGCTTCCTCATCAGGAACACCCTATTCTCTGTAAGTAGTTTGGGTTTACGGAGTCCTTGTGCCTGATTTCATGAGTATTTGAACACAAGCTCAACATTAAACTGATAATTTATTTCAGTTCTATGAATTGTAAGTAGATTTGGTCATAGAGCATCTCAGCATGGGCCTGAGACCTGGAATTCCTTGGCCTGGAAAAGTCTCAGTGCAGGTCTTACCAATTTTGTTTTCTATTTCATGGGGCCTGTAAGGAAGGAGGGTGCAGGTTCCTCTCAGAGGTGCCCAGTGTCTGGACAAGAGGCAATGGGCACAGGCTGAAACACACGAAATTCTTTGTGAACACGAGAAAACAATTCTTTGATTGTGAGAGGAGTCAAACACTGGAATGGGATGGCAGGAGAGGTTTCAGTTTCCATCCTCGTACCGAACTATGCTTTGGGGTGTCTTGTTGCAAAAACTTCCTGGAAAATGGTGCAGAATGCACAGGTTGGTGCCCTCTTTTTCTGTATATTTCTTTTCAGGTTGCTTTTGCGCTGAAGGAGGCTGATGCTCTTTCTTCTCTCGTCCTTCTGTCTACTGAAATGACTTTTTCCTGCAAGATTTGTTTGCTTGGAAGGGATGTCAAAAAAATTTACAGAAACCAAGATGAGTATTAAATACAGAAGTTCTCTGGAGGGGAGATATGCTGTGAATATCCCTCCACAGTCAAATGAAAAATTGCCACTCAGGTACCTAAATCAACTAATTAATCCATACTACATTAATTTTGATGATGAAAAGCTAATCATAGCTTATTGGCCTAAAAACAAATGCAAGTGAATGAGGGAGATTTTAAAGGCTGGCTGGTGGCCCCAATCCAACATACTCCAAAAATCTGCTGGAGGGACCAAGCAGAGCTGAGTAGTGACTGCAGGTAAGAACAAATCCATTAATTTTTTGGGCTGTTTTCAAAGGCTATGACAAAATTGTCAGCCTTCTCTTGGTAACTAAAGGCTGTGTTAGTTTTTGTGAAACATTTATGCAAACTTTTGACCTTTTCTATCTTTGTGTGACATTTATGAGTTCCTCAAATATTCTTATAAACATGTATTTTTATAAACACGTTTCACAGAAGAAAAATTATGGTATTGGACAATACACATTTGTCTGGAATATTTACAAATTTCAGTCTCTGATGAACTGCATGTTTACAGCTTTAGACGAGACTGACAGTGTTGTAGTGATTAAGAGAGATTTCTGTGTTGGTTTTGATTACTGTGGCAGCAAAGCATATCTGCAAGTGACAGAGTCAAATGTATCTCCGCCAGAACAGAAGGGATGTTAAATCTGGGATGCCCCTGTTGGTTTCCCTTTCCATCTTTCTGTTTATCTCAGCAAATTATAGTCCTGCAGAGACTAGTTTGGATCTAAAGCTTAACCTACATTCCCTTAACATCTGTTCCTAAGGAGTAAACACATATGAATTTGTACATGCTGATTCATTTTCAAAGGGAGACACTTCCCATGAAAAGCCTTTCCACTGAAACATAATCCAAACACTCCCTAAAAGATAAAAATGAACAATATAAACCAGGCTGAGATGAAAAAAAAAAAAAAAAAAAAAAAAAAAAAAAAAAAAAAAAAAAGAAAATGAAACAGGGGTNACATATTTATTTTAAATCTGAAGGAAACAATCACTAAGTAATCTTAGAAGCAGAATTTCTTTGAAATAGATTTGGATATTTATCACTGTGATTTATATTTTCTTTGGGATAATGGCATTTTTTGGGTAGAGAATTATTTGCTTCCTCATCAGGAACACCCTATTCTCTGTAAGTAGTTTGGGTTTACGGAGTCCTTGTGCCTGATTTCATGAGTATTTGAACACAAGCTCAACATTAAGCTGATAATTTATTTCAGTTCTATGAATTGTAAGTAGATTTGGTCATAGAGCATCTCAGCATGGGCCTGAGACCTGGAATTCCTTGGCCTGGAAAAGTCTCAGTGCAGGTCTTACCAATTTTGTTTTCTATTTCACGGGGGCTGTAAGGAAGGAGGGTGCAGGTTCCTCTCAGAGGTGCCCAGTGTCTGGACAAGAGGCAATGGGCACAGGCTGAAACACACGAAATTCTTTGTGAACACGAGAAAACAATTCTTTGATTGTGAGAGGAGTCAAACACTGGAATGGGATGGCAGGAGAGGTTTCAGTTTCCATCCTCGTACCGAACTATGCTTTGGGGTGTCTTGTTGCAAAAACTTCCTGGAAAATGGTGCAGAATGCACAGGTTGGTGCCCTCTTTTTCTGTATATTTCTTTTCAGGTTGCTTTTGCGCTGAAGGAGGCTGATGCTCTTTCTTCTCTCGTCCTTCTGTCTACTGAAATGACTTTTTCCTGCAAGATTTGTTTGCTTGGAAGGGATGTCAAAAAAATTTACAGAAACCAAGATGAGTATTAAATACAGAAGTTCTCTGGAGGGGAGATATGCTGTGAATATCCCTCCACAGTCAAATGAAAAATTGCCACTCAGGTACCTAAATCAACTAATTAATCCATACTACATTAATTTTGATGATGAAAAGCTAATCATAGCTTATTGGCCTAAAAACAAATGCAAGTGAATGAGGGAGATTTTAAAGGCTGGCTGGTGGCCCCAATCCAACATACTCCAAAAATCTGCTGGAGGGACCAAGCAGAGCTGAGTAGTGACTGCAGGTAAGAACAAATCCATTAATTTTTTGGGCTGTTTTCAAAGGCTATGACAAAATTGTCAGCCTTCTCTTGGTAACTAAAGGCTGTGTTAGTTTTTGTGAAACATTTATGCAAACTTTTGACCTTTTCTATCTTTGTGTGACATTTATGAGTTCCTCAAATATTCTTATAAACATGTATTTTTATAAACACGTTTCACAGAAGAAAAATTATGGTATTGGACAATACACATTTGTCTGGAATATTTACAAATTTCAGTCTCTGATGAACTGCATGTTTACAGCTTTAGACGAGACTGACAGTGTTGTAGTGATTAAGAGAGATTTCTGTGTTGGTTTTGATTACTGTGGCAGCAAAGCATATCTGCAAGTGACAGAGTCAAATGTATCTCCGCCAGAACAGAAGGGATGTTAAATCTGGGATGCCCCTGTTGGTTTCCCTTTCCATCTTTCTGTTTATCTCAGCAAATTATAGTCCTGCAGAGACTAGTTTGGATCTAAAGCTTAACCTACATTCCCTTAACATCTGTTCCTAAGGAGTAAACACATATGAATTTGTACATGCTGATTCATTTTCAAAGGGAGACACTTCCCATGAAAAGCCTTTCCACTGAAACATAATCCAAACACTCCCTAAAAGATAAAAATGAA
>VZRS01009358.1:24303-152048 GCA_013398055.1 Ifrita kowaldi
GGGGAGAAAAAAAAAAAAAAAAAAAAAGAGGAAGTGGTACAGGGATTTTTCACAGTAATTTTTCTTTTCAAAGCCAGTGCAGGTAAATAAACACAAAGGTAACAAGCATAATGCATGAAACAGAAACAAAGGAAATTCTTGAAAATAAAACTCAAACTGGAGAAGGAACTGAGTGGGGAAGCATAGGATTTGTCTTGTGACAATCAAAAATAATAAATGAGGAAGGGAATAATGGCAAAATGCAAATTCTGAAAGTTAAAGCAACTCTATAGGAAGAGAGCACTGTCATGGTGGAAAGTAATCAGCCTAAGGGCACCAGAAAATCAAACCTGACTTAAATCAGTTTGTAAATAATACTGGCATACCTCATATAGGCAGTGACAAGACTAGACAGGTTTGCAAAGAAGCAAATTTGTCTAGGATAATAAAAATAAAAGCATTATCACAAATTTTCATCCTGGGACAATTTCAACTCTTGTGCTGCAGGGCATCAGAGCAATAACTCAGTGGTAGAAAATCCAGCCTAGGAACAAAATAGACACTATAATGAATGCAAAATTGGATATTCTGTACCATTGTGGGTTACATCATTGTTGCCACCATAATGTAGAAGCAAACGGCAAATATTTGTACTTTTGTTTGTTTGAATTTTTGTCCAAAATCTTTGTATACAGGGTAGATCATTTTACGTCACTGGGGAGTTGGGGACTTGATTTCTGTTTCAGCTGGGGATGTGGCTTCTGTTTTGAAGAACTGCATTTTCCTTCACATCTGCTTCCTTTATGTTCGAGTTTCTGGTCGCTGGGAAGAGCTCTATCCTCCTGTCACAGCTGGAGTGAGAGAGACGGTGTTCAAAGTTGCTTTCTTCCTTTTGAATGTGAAAAGAAAATTATATCTCTGCCAAGTGGGGGGTGGAGAGCAGGCTGCAGAAGGGGTTGTGTTACTGCCTCTGTAGGGAGCACTTTGTTAAGAGCCTCCAGATGCAGGGTAGCAGTGCTGACTCTTGCAGAGACCCCACAAGTGCCACACGCTCACAGACACGGGGACAGTGTGCTGCTGTACCCAGGACACCCATTAATGCATGCCACATCTAAGTTTTCTTAGACCTTATCCTGGGAAGAAAGTAGGGATGGAGAGAAGGTGTTTTTACATTTGGTTTTGTCTCTTATTGTCCTGCTCTGATTTGACTGGTAATAAACCAATTTTCCCCGAAGAAACCGGTTTTACTGCTGGTTGGTGAGTGGTCTCTCCCTGTCCTTATCTCAACCCACAAGCCTTTAGCTGTATTTGCTCTCCCCCCATCCAGCTGAGGAGAGATAGAGGGGCTCAGTGGGCACTTGGCATCCGGCCCTGGTCAACCCACTTGACTTTAGTTTTTAGTGGGAGAATGACCTCCTTGATTTCCTGAGATGTCTTCCACCCAGAATTGCTCTGTGATTCTAAAACTGAAATCACTTCCTGGAAAGGAAGTCTAAGTCTGTGGAAAATTAACTTATCTCTGTTTTTAAGTACTGGGCCACAGACTTGAATTCACTGGCTTTGTACCAACGTAGCTGCTTTAAACATCTTCTTGCAAAACCAATGTCACAAGATGGACAGCCTGGCAATTTTTCCAGACTTTTGGTTTGTCTCCAGGTCACTGAAGATGCATACTACTAAAATTCACAATTATACACATACCTCTCCAGGCAGTCTGGGTCTATGCAGACAGCAGGATTTTCTGTTTTCTGGATTGTTTCAGTTTCTTAAGGGCAGCTATTGGTTCTGGTAATGTATCTGGCCTGCCCTGGACGCTGACACAGACAGAACTGAAATACTTGCTGTTAGCAGCCAGAGACATTATCTTAGTTCAAGTGAATTTCTCTTTGGCTTCCCAGTGATTCCCAGTCAATATTTTTATTGGCAAGTTACTTTATTTATTGTATATATATTCTATACTTCACCTTGTTTATGGAGGTATTTTTCAGTGCCTTTTGATAAAGCTCAACTTTTTCTTAAATATGTGTAATTCCCCTTAAATTTCCAATTTATGATAAAATGAAAGTTTTATTATGGAGCAGGGTCCTCATTCTTCTACGTAACCTTGAGCAAATCTGTGGGACAGTTTTTCCCCAAGTAAAATGTGAATGTAGTCCTTTCCTTCCTGAAAATAGTTCAGGTTTTCAGGTGAACACCACGTGAGAAATAGGCACAGTTTGTTATCAGAGCTCATATGGGGGATGATACCCCATCTGTGCTCCTCTGCAGCATCAGGGCAGTCTGCTGATGCCACTCCTTTCCCTAATATGTGAATGTGCTTCTGTTGGCTGGACCTTTCTCAAATAATAGTTATGCATACTGTAACTAGAACTGGAGCTGGAAACTCCTTGCTGATGTCTTCTCTTCCCTCACCATTCTGTTTTTCATTCTTATTGCTTGGGCAAGTGAGTGCAACCTTGCACATCTTCTCTAGCAGGCACATAAAATAGTATGATTTATCACTGTTCTGTAGATACAAAGCATATCCATGGAATTTGAAATTTTATTTATTTTTTCCATTGCCCTTTTCTTCCTTTAAAATGTACCTAGCAATTGCTTTCCTGTCCTTTTACTTTTGTCTAAGCAACACGAATATCCTGATGTTGCATGTTAATTTATCCTGACATGTGGTTATTGCTGTAATGTAATCCACAGAAAGCTTAGATATTATATATGTTTGTACCTAGTGTGATGCTATATTGGATGTCCGGTGAATTTATCCTAGGAGCTGTAAGAAGTGTAGTTCTTTGTCAAGCTTCTGTCTACTTCAATAAAAAAAATAATGAGCATGAAGATTCCTTCATTGTCTGGAAACTTATTTCTGTTCATGGAACTGCTTTTTACAGTGAAATTAATGGAATATTAAAGGTTCCTCCAGCTTCCTGACATATCAGTTGAATGAGCCAGTACATACTTATTAAGTTCATCTTGATATTTTACAAGCCATTTCATGCCTTATTTCAAAGAAGTTAGGATGCCTTTTCCTTACAGGAAGTGAGAAAAATATTACAATTTTGCAGTGAGTTATTTTAGGGTCAGCATGTAGAAAACTAAATGAACTGGCAGTTGCAGTTCCCAACAGATGGCAGATAAAGTGACTAATATTGGAAGATCTGCTTTAAGGATTCTGTTCATGTTTCCACTGTTTTGCAGATGGTTTGTGAAACAACCAACAGTTTCACTTAAAACAACAGCAATTAATCAAAGTTGCAAAGTTTTCTCTCTGAAATTTCTCCTTGTTTGGGTGCTAAATAATAACAACAAAACATAAAACATTCTGTGCCCTTTCTCCTTCTCCTCCAGACTCTATTATCTCTGCCATGTCCCAGGTTTGTGCTGCCTTGCTGAGCTCCCCAGCAGCTCTGCCTTTGGCCATGTGTCCTGTGCTTGCTTAGTGAGAGACTAATTGCTCTCTGTTGCAATGTCTTGCTTTCCCCTCATATTCTTATTGCTGACTTCCTCTCCCACATTTTTAATGGATTTCTTTTTGCCACCACAAGTCTAATTTGGCAGATGTGGGGAGACCTTGTTTTCTGAAACCTCATTTTCTCCGGAAGTATTGCCCCCTTCTCTTTTTTCACCACATGTCCAATATTACAAGTTACCCTATTAGGAGTAGTTATTGATTCCTTCCTGCTCATTTATGTTATCTACAACTGTGTTGACCCTCAATTCCTTTACATTTTTCTTCTTCTCTTTGGAAACTCTTCTGTTGGTTATGCCCATTCTTGTTGATTTTAAGGTTTTATCCTTAAGTTTGTTAGATAGTGTGTTTTATCATAAATAACAGAGAAACAAATGTAGTATTATAGATAAGGCTGTCCTCCTAGACAGCTAATCATACAGGTTCTCTAAAATCCAGTCCTTCCACCTCTCGTTCTGCTTTCCTACCAATGCCTCAAAGTCTTGTCCATGCCTTTCAGACCTTCTCTCTATGCATCTATTTTACCATTTCCCCATTAAAATTTAAAAAATTAAAATTAAATCCTCTTTGTGTATATATTAATTTTTATTCTTAGTTAAATTTATTTTTATAACAATTAAGTTGGCGCAAGTAGGCAAAACTTGTCTGTTTTTGGATAGAGATGTTGCCTTTACATGGAAGCTCTTTTTGGTTCTTTCTTACGAGGCTGAAGGTGGCTGTTTATTAACAAGAGTGATTTCTTTTCGCTAAAATAAATAGTCTGCTACTGTCTGCTCACCTCCCAAACCATAATATTTTCAAAATACATGGGCAAGCTCTGAGTTTTGGCAATTCCTGCTACTTACCCATAATGGACTATTAGACTGAAAGCTGAGCCAAGTAAATTTTCACTCAATTTAAGTTTTCTTCTGGCAAAGGCTTAATGTGTATGGTGTTTGCATTATAGCAATAAAGTCACAATACTCACTTAGGCTTAATGATTTATAGCAGAAGCTTATTTTGTATTTACTCAAAACAAAATTCCTCTGCAGAGAGAATATAAGTGGGAATTCGCCTTACCTTGACTGCTTTTCAGCTCAATAAAAGTGACATCTGTGACAACTCTGTGTGAAGAGTTTTGGAGATCTGAATGAGACTGTGGAATGTAAATGAAGGAGGATGAAAGGCAGCTCAGATGAAATGTGGAGAAAGAAGAGAAAGAAAAGTGAGAAAGTAAAAAAAAAGCAAACCCAAATGTGATTGAGGCAAAGAGGAAGAAGGGAAGCCCTATGAGAATTCATTCAGAATTAATTGCAGAAACTGTTAAAACCTGGAGAATGATTTTTGCAGCATGTGTTGGTCTGTCAACAAAGTGGGGAGATGACACAGCCAGTAGGAAAGAGGTCCTGGGAACCTCAGGGTGAAGGTTGAGCTGACATTAAAAGAGAAATGACTTGCAGGCTCAATCTTCTCCCTGTTCCAGAATATCAGGAAGGACAGTTTTTTTATTATGCTTTATTTTGAAGTGGAGGAGGCTTGATGTTTCAAGATCCTGGGTCCTCCAAGGTGGATTTTCAGTTAAAACAACACTTGGAATGGATGAAAAAAAATCCAAATATGGTTCTTTGACTTAGGAGACTAACTCATAAAAATGAGATTAAGGTGACACTAGCCAAATGCTCAGCTTTCATTAATGATTTTCAGAAGAATAGGAACATTCATTAGACTTCTCATCAGCTCTACAGAAAGTGAAGCTGAGCAGTCATTGCAAAGTGCTGGCAGGAGCAGAGAGTGACAGGAATGTGCCCAGGGGCTTGTTAGGAATGGGTGGTAGGCGCTGATGCTTTCCACAGACTTACAATGAGAAGGAAGGGTTTGGGTCTGAACAAGTTTAGTACAATAAATAGAAATTTAGTGTATATTAACAGCTAATATCCTCAGTGAGTGAAGACAGGGTAAGTTGGGGGTTTACACTGGGATTTCTTAGAAGAGAGTGTGGCTCTTAAGTGAGGAGCTTCCTATCCTTTGAGAATTAAGCAGTGAAACAACTGGGGAAGACAATGCAGACAAAAATTGTGTTGGTTTGCTTTATTCTTTCTAAACACTGATTTAAACAGTTAACCAGGAAAGGGTTGCCAAGGCTAGAAAGAGTCTTTCCCAATGGCCAGTTCCAGAGCAAGCACTGGAATGGGAGCACAAAATACCAATGGTTGAAGTGGATAAATTCTGAAATATTGTCTGAACTTTGTGAACTAGAAGCAAAGTTTTCACACATCCAAACAGCTTGAAATGCACGTTTTGACTAAATGAAGTTCATTCTGCTAAAAGTCTGAATAGAAGGAGCTGAGGTAGAAACCTCCCCTCAGGACTGGTGTAGGTGGAAATAACTTAAACTGTGCAGCACATAATTTTGTTATGTGGGTGAATGTCTGAAACCGAGCTTTTGAAATTTCAAGCAGATGCTACTTGCAAGCTGCAGTTGGTGAAATCCATGTGTGGGTTTGGATAACCACCTGGGCTAAACAAAAGAGCCATGTCCTGAAACCTCCAGGTAATGAAGTGGTGAAACACAGAACAGGCTGTTAGGAAGCTGAACAATTCTTGTGCTTCTGCGTTTGGACTGGTTGGGACATTTGGGTGCTTGGAGGCTGGGAAAGAAGGTGAAGATCTGGAGGAAAGGTCTTGGAAATGGGGGAGGATCGTGGACATCTGAGAGATTTGTGGAGATGAGCATTGGAGGATGTCCAGGGACCTTTGTTGGTAATGCCAGAATTAGAAATCTGGCAACTTCCCGTACCTAATATATGGAATGTTACATAACGAAATAACTTTTCCTCATAATAAATTAGAAAAACAAAAGAGAAAATGTTTTCGAAATATGGATGTCCTGAAGTATACTGACACCCTGAAGCACACTGCATGGTGAAACCCAATAATTAATAACAGAAAACCAAGGGCAAAGTCTCGATTTGGATAGATGGGGTTTTTTAATGTGGTTTGGATTTTTTTTTTCATTTTATTTAGCTCTGTAGAGGAGAATTTGGAAGTGGTGTGAAATAGTAGAGAACTGCTGGTGAAAACGTGGAGAATTTAAATGGAGAAAATAGCAATTGAACATAACTCTTCTGGTAATAGGGGAAAAGTTGCTTGCAGTTCACATCTTTGTGTTTGACAGGTCATGTTACCCAGGAGAAGCTTTGTGCTTCAGAGTACCTGTGGGTGGAATCATGTGGCTTAGAATTTGCTGCTGTAATCTTCTCCTCATCCCTTCCTGTGGTAAGTTTTTGAATATTCTTGGATATGGAATAAATTAATATTCCTTTATCAAAGTTATTATTTTAATTTTGGAGAATTCAAGATAGGTTTTTAGAAAATGTAAGCAAAGCAACAATGGCTCAACCAAAGTATGAGATTTATGCTGCAAAAACGTTCTGTGTGAGAGTAATGAAGAACAGGAGGGGAAAAAAGACCTTGTGCTATTCTTGAGTCACTGCTGGGGGGACAGAATAGTTAATGAAATATTGGTAAAGTTTACTGATATATTAATAAATATTGTTAGTATATCATCAAAAGACATTTTGATTTTCTTTGGGGGGTTAAAAATTTATGCATGAGTCTGACCTTTTTCTCACTGCTATTACTTTTTGAGCTTTGTAGCAGCAAAAAATGGAGAAAATGGTTGAACAACATACATGAGATATTGCATTAATATGTGGATATGGTAGGCATTTGAAATAGATTAATGAGGAGTGTACTGTATACAAATAACGTTTCACAAAGGGGTTTATGTTTAGATTTGACCTTGTCTGTCTTTGCTCCTTCGCAGTATAACACCCAGAAGGGTTTGAGCAATGAGTACAAGTGCTGCTGCTGTCTTGTTCTTGCTGCCTGAGATTTGTTGCTAATGGCCTGACTCATTAGAACCTACTCCTACGAAGATGGACTCAGAAAGTCTGCAAAATAAAATAGGCTGCCAAAAACTACCCAGGTGTAAATATATCAAAATACTAAGTACTAAATTGCAGCTACAGTTTGTTTTACCCACCTGTCTTTATATTTTCCCAAGGTCTCTTAAAGCTGATTTTGGAACATACTGAAGCAATTTGAACTAAAATGCTTACATCAAAGGATCTCTCTTATTTCCCACTAATTGACATTGCTGTGGTAACAGAGCTTTATATTTAATAAGAAGTGAACTCTGCTTTCCTAGGTCTTAATTATCTCTATTTTCTATTAAACAGGAGATATTTCATGTATCCTTAGCACAACGTTTCCCCTTGTCAGAAAGCCAGGCTTCATCTCCCATCTCTGTACGGATGTGTGTATATGTAACCCATCGAGGCAATAAAAACCTCTGTAATTGCAATCACCGTGACCTGATATATTTATAGAATTGTTAGGAAAATGGAGCTTTTTGGTAACTAAAGGTGCATAGTGATTTGAAAATTCAAGACCCTTCATTTAGGATGATATGCCTGGAAGTGGAAGGAACTTGTACTTGTTAATTTATAATGCCTCTGACAGTTTTCTCTGTGGATTAGGCTCAGAATTGTCAGCCCGAGTCACAAGTAGAAGGAGGAATAAAGCTGATTTGCCTACAGAGGACCTGTTTGCATAAAGAGAGCCTCTTGTGATCATTCAGGAACTTAAAATTAGGTAAAGCATTAAACCAAATAAAATTTCTCTACACTGTGTGCTAACTATCACAAAATAAGATTGCAGGACCTCTTGCTGTGCAGCCTCTGCAGAAATCTGCTGAAAGGCACACACAGACTGCAACAACCACTAAACAAGTCTTATTTTTTTTTTTTCTTCAGATAAGGCGTTCATCCCCTTAAACTCTTAAAAAAGCACAAGGAATTAAATTACTGTTTTGCACCTGACATGCAGCCCCTCCTGCCTCTCTTGCAGTCAAGCTCGGGAAAAAATTTCCAGGTTCCTATCTAAGAGTGGTGTGTGTGTTTAAGTGCCAGTCTACCCTGGAACCTTTAGGAAGAGAGAGCTTGGTAATAGGAAAAGGTGAAGTTTGTTTGCTTGAATTAATTAAAGGTAAATTTGACTAATTTTTATGCCTGCAAATATGCTGTTAGAGCATGAGTGGTAGAAGATTCCTTGAAAAGTTCACAGAGCATTTATTAGACTTTATACATTATGTAAAATAAATCAGAAAATCAAAGGGGAAGAAAGCATAAAAAACCACCTCACTAAACAAACTTTATTGAAAGAAGAGTTCAGTTGCTTGAGACATTTAATATAGGGAGGTTTTCTGACCTGAATATGAAGAGTGAAGATGGCAAAACTGAAAAAAACAACTTGATAGTCAGTGAGACTTACCCATTGAAATCAGAAGTGCAACAAAGAAAAGCTGACATCGAGAGACACTCAGAGAAATTAAAATTGGAAAAACCCTCACAACCAACAAATCACTTAGTTAAGTGATAACAATTATTGGTAGTCACTGGAATATTTAATAAAATCTCCTTAATTTAGAGTCTCAGTTCAGATTTGTTAAAACTTATATATTATGTGCTGCAAAAGCATCAGAAACATGGTGAGATCAATGTATAAATATTTCCCCCAAAAAATATTTCTGTGGGAAAACCTTTCCACTTCAATATTGAAAGTAAAAGCAGTTTGGTATTTTTAATGACAGATAACATAACCCCAAATCTGTCTTCTAAGTGGATAAGATTTCATGAGAGTTTACTGCAAAATATTGCCCCTTCTCAGAACTCAATGAAAACCTGTTCACATAACACTTTTAAAAAATTGAGATGTTGTGTTATTCTTTCTTCATTATTTTGTGAGGACAAATAAAAGAGAGAAGTGCATTAGTAGCCACAAGAATAATGTTTAAAAGGAGTGAAATATCCCTAACATCTCTATTTCTGATCAGATAGAGAACGTGGTACTAAATGCTAGATAAGTGTGGAAGGGTGGTGCACCATTTGCAAGTGCTCTGCAGTAGCATGAAAGGAATTGATATATAAAAAAAGCATTTAGTCGATTTAACTGACTATATTTCCCAAAGCTTGCAAATTGCGAGATTTTACATTGCAAACTCAAGAAGGGACTGGCAAAGCATTGTTCAGCCTTTAAGGATAATCTGTCACATGAATCAGGAAAGCCCTTCAGCAGATAATGTTGCCACTTTTCCTTTTGACAGTACCAAAGCAGCTTATGAATTTCCCTGATCATTTTCTTAATCCTTCCCTGAAATCATTAACTCCCTGTAACATCCCAGTATGGTGCCTTAAAACAGAATATGTAGAAAAAATATATAAGCTCACCATCTTGACACAGGCTCAGGACAATAATTTCGATCCAGGTTGAGTTTCTTCACTGAGGATTTTTTTAAAATTCATTTGTTTGTCTTGTAATGGAAATGTTGCAAGTGAATGAAGTAGAAATGCATTGCCAAAGATTCCATATTGCCCGTCTCGCATTCACAATAAATAGGTTCACAGAAGACACAGGATGTGAGTAAATTTAGCTCCAAATACAGGTTAAAACCCCCCATTGTTTGTACAAAGTATTTTTTATTATATTTAATCCAAAAGATTTTCATATGGTTGCATACATGGATAATTCTCTTTCTAGAACTCCACTCACTGAAGGGCAGAGACATCTGGAACTGAAACCCATGCCAAATCCAAAAGCCACTGCTCTGCTGCCTCACCTATACCCACACAGAGTAAAGGAATTGGGAAGTGTGAACTATGTTGTATTGAAATATCAACAATCTGGAAGGACAGCTTCAGAACTCGATCCCAAATTCACCAGTAGCTTTTAAATTTTCAGCAAGAACCACCAAGCAAAGCCTGTACCACAGAACTTTGTTCTGCAGCTGACAGCTTCACTGAGCACCACAAACTGCTTCTTATGAGAAGGGAGGTGGGAAATGGGGGTATATTTTACCAGATTATCCCAATTAAGAATTTATAATTAACTTAGATAGAGCTGAATGAAATATCACAATAGAAATAGAGAGAAGTGGGATTACCAGACTGTGTTAAATTCAGAGCCCAAATTAGGTTGTGTCCAGCCCCTGGGTTGTGCAAATGGGGTGATGACAACGTGGCTCTGTAACCCACAGTGCTACACGGCTGCTCTGGCCCCAGCACTCCATAGAAAAGCTGCTTTTTTCCTTGGATTGCACTTGGTATTGTTGAAAAAGACCTAAGTCTATGTTCCCTACTTATTAATTAACAATATTGCAGCAACACTTTGCGTTAGTTTAAGCACTGAGTTTTTTGTTTTTTTTTTTTTTTGCCAAATATCTGTGGGATTTAGCTGTATAAAATCCATTAGTATTGATAGTAATTGGAGGCTGTGTAGCTGGATCTCTTAATTATCTTTGACTTAATTTAAGCATAGAATCATAGAATATCCAGAGCTGGAGGGGACCTTATTCTCCCCTCTTCTGAAGCAAATAATTACTTGGGGAAAAGAAGTAATAGACAGTAGATAACAGCCTCTCTATACTGATGAGTGCAGCAGGTGGTAGTATATTTTCATAATGTCCTGTTCAGGTTTCATATCCGTAAAGAGATCTTTAAATTACCAAACAAAATTTCATAACTTAACATATGAAGGCTATCAACACCCACATTCAAATCATTAATTAGGCAGGGACTGCTTTTCTTTACCTTTCTTAGCAGCATTGTTGCAAAGAATACGCACCAAAAAGACAAAAAAAAAAGGAAAAAAAAGGTATAAGCAAACTACATACTGTTACTATGGTTATCACAGTTTTAATGGAACCATTTGAAGGATATTTATCCTTGACATTTTGAAAGTGAAGTTCAGTCAATTGTGCAGAAGGGAATACAAATGTATGCATTCATCCTGGCTGAAAAGAATAATCTTCATTTTTTTTTAAACTGTGCATAGCCATGAATTCCAGTCTTGGGGGTTTTTTTAAGAATTTGTTTACCCATCCATGTTACTTTTCAAAATAAACATGAAATTCATCATAAAAAAAATCTGTTTTGTTGCCCAAGTTTGTAATGCTGATAATGACAAAGAAAGAAAGAAAGAATCCCTACAGAACTCTAGAGAAGACAATTTCTCTAGCTCTGCTTTTCATTTAATGCTTCTTTAATAGGATATAAGTTTTACAAAATGGGTTGTTTTTCACTGGTGATAAATTATCTTGGAAGTTCACAACCACTTATCCAAGCTGCTATTAAGCTTCCTTCAATGCATCTGCAACCAAGAGAATCTGTATTTTATAAATGTTGTTTACAGACTCTTCTGTGAGAGCTCCCTGTTGAAAAAACACTCTGTGCTGATCAGGCAGATGTTGCAGTATCAAATACTTCATATATCAGAACTCAGACTCAATTTCTGCAGACCTGGAGAACCACTGCAGCAATTATTGCAATTGCTGCATCAGTGTAGCAGAAATTGTAGTAATTTAGTACATCACAGCACTGAAACTTGATGTGTGTTGTTGGGTCTGTGTGGCCAGATTTTGGCAGCTTTGGGGAGCTGCTTGGGGTGGCTTCTGTGGGAAGGTGCCGGAGGTAATGCCCAAGTCTGACAGAGCCAATGCCAGCCGGCTCCAGGATGGAGCTGCCCCTGGGCAAAGCTGAGCCCAGAGCGATGCTGGCAGCTCCTCTGAGACAAAGTGCTCAGGAAGCAGGAACAGCCACTTCACAATAGCATTGCAGCCAGAGAAGAGAGGAGTGAGGGAAAATTGGGAGTGAAATTGAGCCTGGGAAGAACGGAGGGATGAGGGGGAGGTGTGTTGAGATTTGTTTTCATTTCTTATTATCCTACTGTGATTAGATTGGTAATAAATTAAATTAATTTTTTCCCAAGTTGATTCTCATGACAGTAGTTGGTGATTGCTCACCCTGACCTTATCTCAACCCTTGAGCCTTTCCTCATAATTTTCTCTCCCTTGTCCAGATGACGAGTGATAGAATGGGTTAGTGGGAACCTGGAGTCCAGCCAAGGTCAAATCCCCACCGTGTGAGCACAAGAAAAACATGCACAGCAGGAAATGTTCCCTGTCTATGCAAGTAGGATACTTCCAAGGTAATATTTTCTGTGTTAGTGGCGTGGTCAAGGAAAGAGTTTGTAACATTTAAATAGGTTGTGGCAAAGAACGTTCTCGTTGGAATAACTGGGCCAGAGGGAGACAAAATTGGGAGACCTGACAAGTTACAGTAGGAGAGTACCAGTTGGCCAGAAAAATGTCTCAAAGTCTGTATCAGAACATAAGCTTTGGATGCTCAAGACATTTGACATTATTTTTATTTCATCTGATGTTTGTGCAGTGACTTGGTATTATACTTTGGGTATTCATAGGTTATTAATAGATAATAATGTAATGAAATCTAAAAATCTGAGCTGCTAAGTGTTGTCTCATGGTGGAAAATAAAGTAATTGTTGATGTGTTCTTCATCATTTAGCAATATCTACTAAAACTTTAGGTGTAGACTGATAGGACAATGTACTTTGCAGTCTCAGAGCACATTAACGTTACTGTGCAATCCCACTTTGAATTGGATTCTCCACAATGTGGTTTTCTTCACTGATGGAAAACTACTCAAGAGTATTTTGAAGGTGGCCCAATGGCAGAGTGGGGAGAAGAAGCCTGTCTGTTCTTGAAAATATGTTATCTGTGCATTATGCCTCATGTTCTGGTCTTTATTTTCAATTCTTTGTTTTAAAATAACTATTTATCCATGTAGTTCTGCCCAGGGGAGGCGTAGAGGGAGTAGAAGACAAACCCAAAGCTCCTGTCTCACAGACATCTATTTTATATTAGTCTATTCACAATTCAAAACCAGTTAATTTTTCCTCCATTGTCATGTCTGAAGACACTTCCAGACCTCATTTCTGTTAGGAACTGATTTCCAGTGCACAGTTACTTGTGGTGAGTTCATTTGCCTTTTTGTTCTGGTGTAAAGATTGCCCTTAAGCTTAAACAGACCTTTTTCTCCTTACTCCCTTTCCTGTCACTTCAGTGAGTGATTACAGCTTCTCTGGAGGTTCATCACGAACCAGCAAGTTGCTTGTCATGACTTTTTACAGAGCATGTATTTTTACTTTCAGGCATGTATTTTTACTTTTACTTTCCTAATACTTAAGGATTATTTAATTCCTTTGGCACCAAGCTCTCAAACGCGTGTGACTTTCTTTCCTGCCAGCATTTTGCAATGGTCAGAAAATAGATTTGGGGGAAAAACTAACTAGTGGGCTAATGGCTGAACTTGGTTTTTTTACTTTAGATGCTGAAAATCCCTTCTCAGCATTAACTAGAACCACCATTAGTCTATAAAGTTGGCTTGGCTTTGTGTTTGCAACCTGTGGGTCCCTTCACTAACTGAAAACCAAAGTTCTTGCAGTGCTTGCCACAAAATTCTTCTGCAAAAACTCATCCTCTGGCTCACAAACAGCAGTCCAAACACATGAAGGACTGGACTTGGGAAGGAGAAGGGATTCCAGAAGTCCTGCAGAAAATCCTGGCAAGATCTGCCCACAGTTAATTTAGTCTTTTTTCTCCTGTCTTTGTCATGCCTCAGGCACCGTGGTGGGAGAAACCAATGTGCTGCTATAAGAAATATTCCTTTTTTTTTCCCAATTACTTTGTCTTCCTGTCTGCTGACCATGTGTAGGAATTCCAGTGTCTTGCTTTAGCCAGCATCAGTGAGGTGTCTGAGGTTAAGTAAGTTCTCATGTTTCTCCAAGCAGCTGTACAAGCAGAAGTATTAGGGCTGTGCACAAGTTCTAGTGCTGGAGGGTTGCAGTGAACTTGGCATATACCAAAAATATTTGAAGATCTTAGATATTTGACTGATTTAACCCCTGAAAAGAAAATTAAAAGTAATTTATATCTTTCATAAAAACTTGTTGGATGGTTAGAAGTCTGTCATTAGCTTATTAATTATTATATCCAGTAATAGGTTCTGCTGTGTTGAGGGAAATGCTGCTGTGTGGTCTTTGTCTGGTTTGCTAAATGCTTCATTATCCCTCCCAGCTGGAGTTTTACTGTGCATGTGTTTGTTTTCTGTAGTGCATTATAAAAAGAATATGTTGCTGTGGAGTTATGGCAGTGAGTGGGCAGCACACACACTTTATGTGTGAGTCATTTTTGACCAGAGACAAAATGTGTGGACAGCAGGTTCAGACTGCATATGTAATCTTCATTAAGTTTTATTTGTAATAGATTATCCTTGTGCTACGTTACAACAGCAGAAGGTGCATACATCAGACTGGCATAAAGCAGCTACAAAATGAGTATTGCATTCGTCTGTGCTCACCTGTGGTACATAACTCATGCAGTGTCTTGACAGGAGTATAAAAATCCATGATTTCACCACCTGTGTGTGAGGACTGTCTGTGTGATGAAAGGGGAGGAAATTTAGGCATGAGAGTTGTTTTTCAAGGGCTTTTGGGAAGCAAAGGTTACAAGTAGGTACAGAGTTTTTCAAGTAGATCTGAAAAGGCTGCATAAATAGCTTCCTCTGATTTCCCAGAAAACACAATGTGATCTTCACTAGTGTTTCTGTAGGACCAGAACTGCCTTTGTCCAAGGATGCTTGAATACTTTATGAAGTACATCTCATCGTAGTTAATGTGTAAATTCTACCCTATCTTTGAAAACAAATGCTGATGGCCTTGGTCTTCAACTACTGCAGAAGCTTCTTGAGTCAGAGAGACCTAAAAAATGTTACTCAGTTTGTATTTTTCCTTGTTTACTTGTCATAGAGGCCTCTTGCTTCTCTTTAGGGCAACATGAACATCACCTCTCTTCAATGCTGAAGCTAACTTAATTATGCAATACCTTATAGTAAATCTGCAAAGATTTGAGAAGTCCCCAGCTTCCCCACATAGTATTCCCTCTTTATCACCATCATTCCTGTTTTGGATGGGCTTTTGAGTGTGTTTATCTTTCCAGAGGTGAAAGTCAGAGCCCAGGTGCCTGTGTTGAGCTGGTCTACATGAGGCTCTGCTCAGTTAGAGCTGGTGGCAGTCAGTTGCAGCAGGGCATGTGTTTGCAGCTGGAGAAGGGCTTTGTAAGGCTTCAGGGCTAGGAACTGAGAAAAACCTGTTTCCATGGGAGCTGGTGCAAAAGCTGGAATGGCACAAAACCACAGACCTGTGTTGCAAAGCAGAGAGGCTGAGTTGGAGTTTCTATGGGGCTTTATCACTTGATGCACATGATGGAATAATTCAGCCCAAAACCTGCAAATATGTGCAAGCCTATTATTCCAGTGACATTGATGATGTGCATTAATTAGATGTTCCTGGGGGTAGCCTGAAGTGCAAAAGGCTGTGCTGGTTTTGGCTGGGATGGAGTTAACTTTCTAGTACAGGGCTGTGTTCTGGATGTGTGTTGAAAACAGTGTTGATAACACAGGGGTGTTTTATTTACTGCTGAGCGATGCTTGCACAGAGAAAAAGCCTTTCTGCCTCTCACAGTGCACCACCATCCAGGAGGCTGGGGGTACAAAATGTGGAGAGGTGACAATAGCCAGGACAGCTGACCCCAGCTGACCCAAGGCATATCCCATATGGCACCATGCTCAGCATATAAAGCTGAGGGACACAGAATGCAGGTGGGATGGGGACGATTGGAGTGATGGCATTTGTCTTCCTGAGTCACTCTTACACGTGATGGAGCCCTGCTGAACACCTGCCCACCCATGGGAAGTAATGAATTCATTGCTTGTTTTACTTTGCTTGACTGAAAGGCTTTTGGTTTACCTTTTAAACTGTCTTTATCTCAAGTTTTCCTACTTTTACCCTTTCAGTTCTCTCCCCCATCTCACTGGTGGGGGAGTGGGAGAATGGCTGTGTGGGGCTGAGCTGCCATGGTAAAATCCTAGACACCTAAGGATTGACGTGGTAGATTTACAGATCACTGTGTCTGTTTGAGGACTGACAGTAAATCTCACAGGCAGTTGACCCGAGAGCCACAAATATATCAGATAAAAGATTTACTGTAAACCAAAGTAACAATTTCACATTTTGCAGTTGCTTAAGTCTGGTAACCCAACTGATGATTAAGGTGAAAATGGGAAAAACAGAATATCCGGGTAGCACTGTTGAGGAATACACCTGGTACAGGTGAGCAGCTGCGGGGAGAGCTCCTGATTGAGCTCTGGGTGGAGGAAAGGGCCGGAGCCGCAGGCAGAGGGCCGGGAACTGCTGACACTTTGCATAACAAAGGACATCTGTCAGTGCTGGCCAGGTGAGTGAGATTCAGGCCAGGAGCAGAGGGCTCAGCAGGAAGAGTCCAGACTATCGGGGACCAGGGGCTGTGAAGGTGTAAGAGCCCAGGGATTCAGGGTCCCCCCCTGGAGGCACCAGCTCGAGCTGGCTTTGTGTTACTGCACCATGAATAAATTGCTTTAAGGAGCCAGAGGTCTGGCACTCAGCTATGGGAAACCGGTAAGGAAAACTTACAGCGTTCACACTGATCTCATTTATTTCTGAGACTTTTAGTGCTGTGCTGCAGTACTGGACTGAGTATCCTAAACCCCAGGTTTAATATGAAGTTGGAAAAGACATTATTTATATAACATACACTTTGTAATATATACACCTTTCTCCCAATTAGTCATTAAGGGAGTCTAAGCTAAAAATAGCATTATTTATAGGTTCTGTTACTTATCTAGCAGGTGTGAGGAGCTGTGACATCAGTGTTGCTGATGTGAAAGGATCCTTTGTATCAAAGGGCTGGACTATTACAATAGCCATGATTTGAGTGTCATGCTTGGTATAATTATATGTATCAGAAAATCAGTGTAGCTAATATTTTGCTTTCTATTTAAAAGAAGTATTTTTCATGAAATATAAATTACACCCAGACTATTCTAGAGGTAAATTGGTTTTGCTGGAACATGCACAAAGGATGAAATTCACTCTCAGATCTCTAGTTCCCTGATGGCTCATTGTATATAGACATTAATAGTAATAAAGGCCACAGTGACTATTTTAGATCAGACACCCTCTGTGGTGGAAATCCCCTCCTACAGAGAGTATGGTCCTGGTCTTGGAAACTGCAGCATTTTGGTAACTTTTTATCTGACTCCAGCACAGATGTGGCTAAACAAATTGTAATTTCTCAGAAGCAAGAATTTCTNATGTGCATTAATTAGATGTTCCTGGGGGTAGCCTGAAGTGCAAAAGGCTGTGCTGGTTTTGGCTGGGATGGAGTTAACTTTCTAGTACAGGGCTGTGTTCTGGATGTGTGTTGAAAACAGTGTTGATAACACAGGGGTGTTTTATTTACTGCTGAGCGATGCTTGCACAGAGAAAAAGCCTTTCTGCCTCTCACAGTGCACCACCATCCAGGAGGCTGGGGGTACAAAATGTGGAGAGGTGACAATAGCCAGGACAGCTGACCCCAGCTGACCCAAGGCATATCCCATATGGCACCATGCTCAGCATATAAAGCTGAGGGACACAGAATGCAGGTGGGACGATTGGAGTGATGGCATTTGTCTTCCTGAGTCACTCTTACACGTGATGGAGCCCTGCTGAACACCTGCCCACCCATGGGAAGTAATGAATTCATTGCTTGTTTTACTTTGCTTGACTGAAAGGCTTTTGGTTTACCTTTTAAACTGTCTTTATCTCAAGTTTTCCTACTTTTACCCTTTCAGTTCTCTCCCCCATCTCACTGGTGGGGGAGTGGGAGAATGGCTGTGTGGGGCTGAGCTGCCATGGTAAAATCCTAGACACCTAAGGATTGACGTGGTAGATTTACAGATCACTGTGTCTGTTTGAGGACTGACAGTAAATCTCACAGGCAGTTGACCCGAGAGCCACAAATATATCAGATAAAAGATTTACTGTAAACCAAAGTAACAATTTCACATTTTGCAGTTGCTTAAGTCTGGTAACCCAACTGATGATTAAGGTGAAAATGGGAAAAACAGAATATCCGGGTAGCACTGTTGAGGAATACACCTGGTACAGGTGAGCAGCTGCGGGGAGAGCTCCTGATTGAGCTCTGGGTGGAGGAAAGGGCCGGAGCCGCAGGCAGAGGGCCGGGAACTGCTGACACTTTGCATAACAAAGGACATCTGTCAGTGCTGGCCAGGTGAGTGAGATTCAGGCCAGGAGCAGNCCCCCATCTCACTGGTGCGGGAGTGGGAGAATGGCTGTGTGGGGCTGAGCTGCCATGGTAAAATCCTAGACACCTAAGGATTGACGTGGTAGATTTACAGATCACTGTGTCTGTTTGAGGACTGACAGTAAATCTCACAGGCAGTTGACCCGAGAGCCACAAATATATCAGATAAAAGATTTACTGTAAACCAAAGTAACAATTTCACATTTTGCAGTTGCTTAAGTCTGGTAACCCAACTGATGATTAAGGTGAAAATGGGAAAAACAGAATATCCGGGTAGCACTGTTGAGGAATACACCTGGTACAGGTGAGCAGCTGCGGGGAGAGCTCCTGATTGAGCTCTGGGTGGAGGAAAGGGCCGGAGCCGCAGGCAGAGGGCCGGGAACTGCTGACACTTTGCATAACAAAGGACATCTGTCAGTGCTGGCCAGGTGAGTGAGATTCAGGCCAGGAGCAGAGGGCTCAGCAGGAAGAGTCCAGACTATCGGGGACCAGGGGCTGTGAAGGTGTAAGAGCCCAGGGATTCAGGGTCCCTCCCTGGAGGCACCAGCTCGAGCTGGCTTTGTGTTACTGCACCATGAATAAATTGCTTTAAGGATCCAGAGGTCTGGCACTCAGCTATGGGAAACCGGTAAGGAAAACTTACAGCGTTCACACTGATCTCATTTATTTCTGAGACTTTTAGTGCTGTGCTGCAGTACTGGACTGAGTATCCTAAACCCCAGGTTTAATATGAAGTTGGAAAAGACATTATTTATGTAACATACACTTTGTAGTATATACACCTTTCTCCCAATTAGTCATTAAGGGAGTCTAAGCTAAAAATAGCATTATTTATAGGTTCTGTTACTTATCTAGCAGGTGTGAGGAGCTGTGACATCAGTGTTGCTGATGTGAAAGGATCCTTTGTATCAAAGGGCTGGACTATTACAATAGCCATGATTTGAGTGTCATGCTTGGTATAATTATATGTATCAGAAAATCAGTGTAGCTAATATTTTGCTTTCTATTTAAAAGAAGTATTTTTCATGAAATATAAATTACACCCAGACTATTCTAGAGGTAAATTGGTTTTGCTGGAACATGCACAAAGGATGAAATTCACTCTCAGATCTCTAGTTCCCTGATGGCTCATTGTATATAGACATTAATAGTAATAAAGTAATAGTAATAATGAAACCACACACTATTTTAGATCAGACACCCTCTGTGGTGGAAATCCCCTCCTACAGAGAGTATGGTCCTGGTCTTGGAAACTGCAGCATTTTGGTAACTTTTTATCTGACTCCAGCACAGATGTGGCTAAACAAATTGTAATTTCTCAGAAGCAAGAATTTCTGTGGTGATCCTAACAAACAGGCAGGAAAGATGTGCCTTCTCTTTCAACAGAGTTCTGAGATGAAATGAATTTCAGAAATTCCAGGAAATGGAATACTCTCTTAAAAGTTTTATAACTTTTTTTATATATGTATAAAACTTCTGAATTGGCATCCACAAGGCCCCTATTTTATTTCAGCATTTTTTTTGAAACCACACAAAATTTCTCATTAAAACTTAAGTAGTGCTTGATTTTTATTCTAAATTATATCCACACTAGGTAAACTGACACAGCAAGTGCTTGTGAATTTAAAAGCTTAACAAAAAATATTATTAGCATGTAATTTGTCTTCTCCCTGAGAGCATCTTGCTAGGAGCAGACAGACAGGAGACAGAAGAGGAAAAAGGAAGCTCGAGGCTTCCTGAGCAAGTATAGCCTTTAGTTTGGTATAGGTTGCTGTAAATATTACATTAGAAGTATTAGGGACTAAGAACAGTCTAGAGTGCTACAAGCCCTAGGCTTGAAATAAAGGCATAAGATGTGAAACTGTTTGGTATATGAATAATTCTTACTGCAAAGTCCAAGAAAGGGATGGCAATGTATGATGCCTTCAGTCATTCTCCAGTGCATTCATTTATTCTTATCACTCCAAGGAAGCAAAGGTGGAAGAGGGCAGATCTGCAGTGCAGGATGCACATCCGAGGAGCCCTGCTGCTGCAGAGGATTTAAAATGCCACTGCAATGTATTGGCTGTGCTGCCTGCACTGCAGCATCCCTTTCAATCAGCAGTGCTGGGATCAGACTTCAAAAAAATACTTGTGCAGGGAGCTGGAGATTGAACTTTCTCCCTCTTAGGAAGATGGAGGGTGCAGGAAGCCTGTGACCCTTTCTATTAAAGGAGGAACTCACAGGTAATTATCCATCAATGTAAGAAATTCTCTGTTGGAAGGAGGCTGCACTAAAAAGCATCTGCGGTGTCAAATATTAAATGTGTCATTCCAAGCTCCTGCTGAAGGTATTACATAACCTCATGTCTGTGGAAGCAGCTTTAAGCACCTCTGCATTCCTCTCTTCCTGGGCCAGAAATAGATTTATGCCCTAAAGGCTGCTCTCTCATGGACAAGCTGTCAGCATCTTTGAGAGACCCCTACAGCAGGAAAGAAATTTGGTCACCCAAACAGTAGTTTTGTCACTCTCTTGGCATCCATATTTCTTAAATTACTAGAAAAGAAACTGCAGTTAAGCACGGAAGTTTCTACAGGTGGTCTAACCCAAACCAGCACCTTGGTTACAGAAGATTTTCTCAAAACTGTAAGAAGTAGGCAAATTGTGCAAGTTTTCTTCCCCTGGAGGAGAATCTCTCCTGATAGTTGATGAAGAGAAATTTTCTCCAAAGTGAAAATGAACTAAGTGGGGAAAGAAGCTTACAGAACTTAAAGGAAAACATATTACTCATTCTTTCTAATTTTCTGCAGTACCCTGGCTGCTTTTAATAAAAGTTTCTGAAACCATAATTCATCATAAGCTGGTTTATGCTGCTAGCCTTGGTAGAATGAACCTGATTTTTCTAGGCGTGCAATTAATAATTTTACTTCTTCTGCCTATTTATGGTTTACCATGAGGTCAGTAAATTCCTTAGCTTTTTCCTCTAAGTTCATACTATATTGTATTAAAGATGTCCATTTGTAATCACTTATAATCCTTATGTTTTAAATCTCTGGTGTAATATGTTTTTGGGCTCTTGCTCAAATGAAATCACTTGCAAAACCTGGAAATGTTTTAATAATTCAAAATTAGCTAGTCTTGCAGCTGTTAAAAATTCTGATCACATCAAATTTGGGCACCTTGTGAAAAATGCAACAGCATGGCAACTGTACTTTGTGTCCTGGTGGCTGACCTTCCTTAGCTAGTGCCTTTGTTACAAATTAATTTCACCTGTAGGTAGTAAAACACCAGAGATGCAACAGGTGGAAATCATCTGGTTTTTATTATGAGAAGGATTCAGCTGCAGAAGGGATTTCTGTGCACAGCAACACAGTTTGCTGTCCTTTAACATGTGAGCGGGGAATTCCTACACTGCTCCCAATTTGCCAGCTTCTGCCTTGTCAGTTTGCTCTGATCATCTCTTTTTCCCCCTGTTTTGGCACTTCCATGACAGTTTTGGCTAAACCCCACCAGAATTCACCAGCCTCTGCTAAAATTTTGGAACTCCCTTTGCAGGTAATCTTTCAGTTACAAAGTGGCTTTAATTCAGACAAGTGTTTGGGTGCAGTCATCTTGTGTTTGTAGCTAATATGGCTCTAAAATATTTAAAGCTGGATCTAAAGTATTTAAGTTTGGACTAGGTCAAATATGAAGCAAAGTGGGAACAGCAAAACAGGCAGACCCTTTACAGGTTATATGTGTGACAATGACGTTGGTCAGTTTCGAATAACAACTTTGTTTAGGAATAAAGGTGAAAAGGAGATAAAATATCAGAGCACAGTTGATAGCATATTCATGTTTGTAATGATGTCAGAGTAGTTTGATGATAAGATTTTCACTCTGGCTTGTTTCAAAATAAGGAAAAGAGAAAACCGTGCATATACTTTTTTTTATTATTATTTATGAAAGATGCTCTTGATGTAAATTGCAATAGCTTTAATGACCTCTGTCTCTCATCATTGTCAACACAGTGTGTAATGTCATGATATTTTTAAGGCTCAATCATTTTTTCCGTATTATCTCGCCACAATAAGGTCCGTAT
This sequence comes from Ifrita kowaldi, assembly GCA_013398055.1. NCBI lineage: Eukaryota > Metazoa > Chordata > Aves > Passeriformes > Cinclosomatidae > Ifrita > Ifrita kowaldi. The sequence goes on from VZRS01009358.1 coordinate 46,886, forward strand.
CACCTCCCTCTGCCGACAGTCTGAACATCTCAGTGGCTGAATGAATAGGAAAATGGGAGTTATTAGTCATGGAAAAATAAAGCCACCTGTAGTCCTTGCTTGAAGAAGCAATTACAATAATCTATTTCTATTGTCATAGTTTTGCTGGAAACATGAAAACAAATGGGGCTACTTGAAATTGAATAATGTTCTTAGTAATTTATGGTGACAGTTATTGTTATTACAAAGCCAATGCAGAGTAAGAAAAAATATATCAGCTAGAGATGGAATGGGTGCTTTGCAAATAATTTATACAATATGAAAGTGACAGTTCTCACTGGTTTTGATCACCACAAATGTTTTTCCCCACATTTTATTTTGCTCCTAAGCACTGTAGAAATCTCAAATTAACCATGTTGCTTGTGCCATTGAAGATAATTTTGTATATGTATGTATGTGTCAAGATATATGTGCAACCTTATGTTAAAACCCCCAGTTATTCAACAGATTATTATCTTTAATCAGTAAATCATCTCAGTGTTTTACAGGGCTGTGCAGTCTGAATGTATTTTCAACACAGTGTTTATTTGCATTACACCCCAGAATCCATTTCAGGGACACTAAAATTGCAGAAGTGAGCTACACGTTTCTCTGAATGCAGCTTTACTGTAGAATCTACTTTAAAAATAATTTTCCCAACTTGGCATGTGTTCAAATGCTTTACTTACTTGTTTTACATCAGACTGCTTAGAATAATGGTTTCTAAAAGTAAATTCTTGCTTTTTCTAAAGAGGACTGTACATCTAAGGGAATGCAAGCACAAGATTTGCTTAAAAACGCCATTAAAACTTAACAGATGTTGAAAGCTGCATCCCTTAGTATTTCTGTTAGAGGTGTGATGTTTTCAACTTTTTTTTTTAATGGAAAACAATTTGAAGACATTGTTTCTCAGTAACATTTATGTTTCTGACAACACATGGTTTGCTGCATTCCCTTCTCACTCAAATACTATTTATGATGTTATGGTGAGCAATTTTCAAAACTAAGAATCTGCTGGCTGCTTGTCCTTGACGCCAGATGTGATGTTTCAGATATGTTAAAGGCAAGACAAAAATGACTGTGTTGTTTTCATGGCTTCAGCAAAAGAATTTGAGCTGTACAGACACTCAAGACTTCGAAACCATTTGCATGTTTTTTGGCTAGAGGACTGAGGATGTGGAGGAGCAGGATTAGTGTAATAAACCATTGTGCTCCAAGTTCCCAGTCAACAGCAAATTGTTTTATAAAAAATGAAGTGCAGTAAAAGAATGTTCAAGAGAAATGTGTTTCAAGAGATTCTGCTTCAGAGTCTTTAGAAAAGATTAAAGGACTTTGCTCTCAGTGCTTTGAGGAGATGTGTTTATGAATACTAACAGAGCTCTGGGTCTGGGAGTGTACCTGGCTGCTCCTTATGTCCTGTGCCTGCTGCTCAGTCAACAGAAATTCAGAGTTTGAACTATTTTGCTTTTTCTAGAGGCTATAGCAGAGGAGATGGTTCTTCTGAGACCTGCCGTTTGTTTGAGCCTTGCTGAGGCTGCAGCAGTGCAGAATGACATCAAGGAGAGAAAAAGGGTCCCTGTAGGTGGCTGAGATGCTTTCAGAGTCCTGTGTGCTGCCTGTCCACCCAGCTGAGGAGGCCCACAAGTGCAGGATGACACTCATCACCTCCAAAACCTTGCCATGATGTCTGTCTGCTGTTCTAAACCTGCTCCTGGATGTGTGGCAGCCGGGAAAGAACCAGGTAATGCCTGACTCTGGCCCCAGCAGGGTCTCACAGCCGTGCCATGGGCGGTACAGATGTTGCTGCTGCTGTGCCCAATTCCGATATTGTTTTATAAGATTCGTTAAAAAGAGAAGGGAATAGCAGTGGAAGAGTGAAATATTCTTTCTCAAAATTGCACAAAATTACTGAAAGGAAACATGCTGCCCCTGCAGTTTTTCTGTTCTGTCATTAAATTCTGCTTATTGCTTCCACATCACAACACTGGGAAATCAGATCCCACATTTGGTAAAGAATGAGCCACGGGCTGTAACAGCCCAGGGAGGAGACACTAAGAACAGTTCTCTCAATAGGCAATTTTCTTTCATATGTGTGCATCTACAGAGGCTTTCATTAACAAAACCCATTTCCTTATGGTTTCACAGCCATCCCTGATATTTTTAGCACTGAGTGGTTGGTAAAAGGTCCATAAAGGCTATTGTAGACTTCTGAAACTTGCAGTTCTGTGCATTTGATGTTTGTGAAGTAATGGCTCTATTAAAGCAGTCTAATATATCTGAAGATTTCTCCTTTGGGTTTTAACTGTGTTTATAATATGGTAACTAAGCAATACTGTCTGTAATGTCCACAAACCCTGGACATTGTTCCTTCAGCAGTGTATTATAGAACATAACTGGGAGGAGTTGTGAGCAAATGCATGAGACAGTGAAGAAAACAGTCACATGAAAAGATTTAGTGAAAGGCAATTCGGAATGGCCTCTACTGTGTGGGCAAAGTATAAAAGTGCCCAAGCTGCATTTACTCATTCCTGATTTAATAGGTTAATTCCATTTTGTTTGCTTACAAATGGGGTTGGATATTCAAAACACCAGCAGCAATTTCGACAGCTATTAACTTTGGGGCTCTGAAATAACTGCAAAGGATCCAAGAATCATGAGTGAGGATATATGTATCTTTGCTGATTTGCTTTTACATGAACATTTATTACTAACAACCAAACATTTACTTTTAAATTAGTCTTATAAGGAATTTTATAAGGTATTTGCTGTGGGAAGGTGTCATTACTACATTGACTGCAGTGCCAGTTATTTAATTCCATGGTGGAAGTTGCTTAATTTTGTTTCCATTTGGTTTCTATAGAATGCTTTTCCTTATACCAAGTGCACCTTGGCTTGTGTAAGCATAAAGTCAGAAAAATGAATATAAAATTTATTTGGTGTATTTATTCGTTCTCTTTAAGTGCTTTTCCAACAGCTCACACCTAATAAAAGTAATGAAGTTGGTTTAGATGGGCAATAGCATTCCATTCAAAGCATTGACATTTCAGATTCAAATCTTATTTTTAAGAAACTTGCTGCACAGTGACCACTTAAACATGAGTTTGGTGCCTCGTTGAGTTCATTTTATGTTAATGCAAAGTATTTTTTCTAATTTTTTAAAATCATGTATTATTGCTTTTTCTCAGCAGAAGACAGTGCATGCAGCCTTTCTTTCCTCACTATGATCCCTGATGTTGAACAGAGCAGGCTCTTGTGCAAACATTTAGAAAGCTCTGGGATTTTTGTTGTTGCAGCTGGAGCTTCTCGTTTCTCTGGTCAAATGTTTTTGCAGAGCAGAGGTAACAATCAACCTCTTGCTCTTGGTTACCAGCACAGCTTCCCTTTCAGGTCTCTGATCAGACAGCCAGGTTATAATATCAATATGCATTTATGGACCTTTTTGTTGCCAGTCTTCTTTTATGCTGTAAATGAGAAACTGCTCCTTCTTGGCTTTACTGGTGCAGTGGTTCCCAAAGCTTTCTCTTTTATTTAGCCACTAAGATATGCAAATTTAGCAGATCCAGAGGGATTATAATATAATCCTTGTGGGTCCTTCCTTCTCCTAGGGAATAAATAAACCCATGAACGTTTCACACTAAATAAGCAAAAATGCCACAGATTGCAAATTGCTGAGCTGGCACAAATCCTGTTGGATCAGTGTGTTAAACACTGCGTGCCTGAAGTTGTGAAGTAAATTAACGTTGGAGCATTAATGGAAATAATTCAGTTGTTCTAATGTCATGGAGTGTTTCATCCCTGAAACTTGAGTGGAATTTGGAAATATCCCATCTTTTGAAAATCCATGCATTTGCATTCAAGTATGTAAAAATATGGAATATGGGGTAAGTGTGAAGATTTGAAAAAGGTGGCTTAGGTGGCTTTGATGTAATTTATAAGGGAGAGGCTGCTCTCATGTTTATGAATCTCATCACATAAAGAAAGTCTGCTGCTCTTGTCAGTACTGTATAGATACAAAATCTACCAGTTTGGGTGGCACCACAGCTTACTATCCCTTTCTCCTCAAAACATTTTCTTGTATACAGAAGATGGTGTAATCTACTTTAGTAAGAACATTGGGAAGCCTCAGAAAAGCAACACTTTTCTTGCTTAACCCTCGTTACTGTTGATGTGCAAGGTGCAGCCAGCCTACTGCCAGTAACTACTAGAACTATTCAGATCTTAGAAACTCTAACTGAAAGCTTGTCTTGGAAAACCAACTTTTCTGCTTTTTAAAATAAATTATGAGCTTATTTGTTTATTTATTCACAGTGTTACCTCTTTTTAACAGTGTAATAGCTACCAGGAGTAACTTTGATCTTAGTAGTTTTCTGATTGCAAGATCTACTATTTTTTTATACTGAGAATTCACCAGTTACAAGAAAATTAGATATACGGTGACTCTACTTAGTAAGAAATTATTCAACTTTAATGAAAGTGAAACGTTAGCTAGCTTTGATGAACTACTACTGCATATTGCATGTTGTTTTGCTTCATAAATAAATCCTTTTGCATTCATAGTTGTAAGTGAAAATTTCTGAAATACATATTCAGATAATTAACAATTAAAGATTTCTTTTTTCCTTTCTTCCCCTTAACAACATTTTAAACAAGAAGCCCTTAGCAAAAAGAGATAAACATCACTGCTCTAAGCCTGTAAAAACTCATGAACTTTCAGTTTCATCTATGAAAAAAACAAGTCAAGATAAGGATTAAGTAGAGGACTTGGTCCAAATCCCATTGAGGTCCCTAGAAACACCTTTACAGAGAGCAGTGGATTTGAATCAAATCTCTGCACGACTGCATTAAAGTTTTAGCCTTCATCCTGTCAGCATGGAATTCCGATATATTCCAAACAAAATCTACAGTGGCAGTGAAATGACCTCCCAAGCTATTCTATTTTCATAAATCTATTTTTTACTCAAGAAAATTCTATGGCCTTCAAAAAGATGGATGTTGGGTGAACACACAAATTTTGTGGAAGATCATTCCACTCTTGAATTCCAACTTTGTTTCATAAACTTCTTCTCATAGCCTCGTGTGTGAGTTATAGCTTGGGCTTTAAGATGAGTTTTTGCATATATTTGCCCTAAAGATCTACATATGACCATGTGATTCTACCATAATTTTTAATTCTTTTGGTTCTTCCTTGAAAAATTGCACATTGGATACAGGATTCCTACAGAATTTGTAGGAATTCCTGCATCCCTGTCAGCACAGGTCACACACAGCTCACTCTTGAGTTTCATCAAGTGAGATGGCATGATCAGGGTGTGGTAGGGGAACAATCTTGTGTTTGCTGAACAATGATGTCTTAGATTAGATTACTGTAGGCTCTCCCAACAATGGTTGGAAAGGTGCTGTAAAATTGGTAATTCACCTCATGAGATTTATTTTGTGCTAATTGGTTGGAATTATTTCTGTCTAATATGTGTACTGGTGCAGTGCTTCCTCTGTATGGATTTGAGCTGATGTCCTAAACACAGAAAAGGAGAAGCAGGGGAAGAGATGTTGGTCTTATTGCTTCCATATCATTGACATATCTGAAAATCTTTCAAACTTTGTGAGGAAAAATGGATTAATTAAGTGGTTATTTTTACCACATAGTGTGTGATCTTTTGTACTAGGGCATTACTCAGAGTAAAACTAAGGTGAGGAGATTTGAAGACCCAGAATTTAGAAGGGTTGGATGATTCTGTATGTTCTGTTCCACCTATCATGAACCAGATCTGATTTTCTTATGCTGTTATCAGTGTGCAGACGTGTACCTTGAAAAGCTTTGATAGAATCCAGGTGTAAAGTTCTGTGCAGCACTTGGTCAAGACTCAGCAGAGAAATGTCTGCACAGCAGCAGCTGTTCAACAGCAGCTCTAGGACATCTTTATATTTCAGTGCCTACTTCTCCCAGCCTGTAGAGATGTTAATATATGTAATATGAAGATTAATGGCCCAGTGAATTCTACCGTTTGTGAACCTGTTTAAGGAAACCTAACAGGGAGATTAGTTTAACTTCACAGAGGTCCAACAAGAAACACAAAATTTCAGAGGTCTCACTACTTTGGCTGGCTGAGAAAGCAAAACTGTGTGGGTTAAAATCCTGCTGTGCTGTGTAAGAACTGCAGATTCTGCCTGACAAAACAAACCAGCCAGAAACCCACCTGATCAGCCTTGCAGTGAAGGGCTTTTGCTCTGTTCAGACCCACAGCTCCTGAACCTCAGTCTACAGCACGAAGAAGATTGATGCAAATCCTTGCTGTGCACGTTGGTGTATTTGACTGATAACAAGCACCTTCAGAGCGTGCCAGGCTTTTATTTCCACTGCACGTCCTTTTTGTATGTCTGTTGTCCTTTGTAAATGTCTTTTGCTTTCCTGCTAAGCAGGTTACCTGTTCTCCTGTTGCAAATCCAGTTGACTTGACTAAACCAAAATACTACTGCACTTCCTATAACATTAGCCGTTGTTTTGTCTCCTCTGCTGCCTTCTCTTCCCTAGAACTGTTTTCTCAGTGTATAATTAGTGTTTTTCTAATTTAATCAAGCAGTTATACTTTGCTATGGTGCTGTTTGAGAGGAGGCTTTTGATGTGAAGGAACTGTGTGTATGAATTATTGAGGAGGATTTCACCTGTTTCCTTTCCAGTGTGATTTGTAATGATGCTGCCTTTAAGGGAGGTTTCACTTTTGCTACCTGAGTTGGTTTTGCTGTCCTTTAATCAATTCAAACTGAGCAATAAAGGCAGAATGTCATATCTTATTTCAAAGTAAGTATTTAATAAAAAGTATGTGAATCTTCCAGCTATCAAGAGCATCTGAGCTCCCAGTTTTGTTTTTTCTTAAGTAGTCAAAACAAATTTGTCTTCTACTTCTTTTTTTCTCCCTGGGAATAATATTTGCTAAGTAGTATAAATAGTGCCTATGAGATTAATTTTTCCCTGTGAGAAAAGGAAATTCTCCTTTTTAGAGGGATATTGTCAAATTGGATTTATATTCTGCCTCTAAGTATTTTAAATGTGGAAAGCAACAGTTAGGAATGTGACACCACTGTGAATCTAGAGCAGGCCTCTCCCTCTTTTTGAGTCATCCTGAAAATGGGTAAGCCATAAGTTTGAGTTTGAGGAGAACTTAAAATGGAACTTCTAGACTTTTTTCTTTTTGGAAATTGTTTTTCACCTGGAGAGGGTGATTGAATACACGTTGGAGGTTTTGCAAATAGCGTGTTGTGACTGTAAACCCACAGGCTCAAGATTCAGCTTAGCTCTGAAAGTTGTGGGGTTTTAGATGTCTCTGTTAGCTAGCAAGACAAAAGACAGATGTGAGTAAATACAATGTACTTGAGGAGACAAAAGCAAGAGCTATCCTGAGATGCATTCTGAAGATGTATTGTGATACAGATCTTCCTCTCTGACCCATCGTGCAAGGTCTTAAACATCATTTTGCACCAGAGTTATTTAAGCATTCCCTTAAAAGCAAATCAAAGGAAATGCTGAAAGGAGCTGATTGTGGTCAGATTGTAATTTTGTCGGTTCCTTGATTGTTCTTCATATCAGTGTTCATCTTTCAATAGTAATTTATCTCTTGTTTTTCTCCTTAGTCTGTTAGGATCGTTCTGCTATTGCATATAATGGAGGGGAGACTTACTTTGGACTCTGGACTTACTTTTGCATGAAGAGAACAAATTTAAGGCTGACATTTTACCAAGACTAAAATTGCACCCAGTAATGAAACTCAACTAAAATGTGACTCAGGTTCTGGCTGATTTACACCTGCAACTCAATTCTGTTTAATTAGAAGCATAAGTGTCTGGAACTGCACCTGTGTGTGAATTACAGATACGTGTTTGCCTGCAGAAGAGGAGGAAAATGGTGAAATTTAGCCCTGAGGCATATATAGTGATGATATCTGGAGGACGTTTGGATTGCTCTTCCCAGTCCTCAATGCAAAATATTTTACATTTATGAGTTTTGTGTGCTTCAAACTGGATTAAGATTCTGAATGGATACTTGTCCTTTAGAAAATTTGAACAACACTTTCACTCTTTTGTGTAGAGCAGGATATGCAGCAATGCCTTGTCTCCAGCTGGTGTTATGTCCCCCTTAGCACATGTTCAGCCTGCACGAGCACAGAATCCAGATGATTTACAGCAGATCAGATCAGACATGGATGCTCCTACCTAGTCTCAGACTCCAGAATCTCTCCTTTTTCTTTAATAACTTGGGTCTGTCCTTTAGCTTTTCTGTCACTGTTTTACTTCTTTTCACATCTTGAGTCATTGTTTCCAGCTTAGGTTACATGCAGATCCTTCCCAAAGTCTCTCACACAGGGTAAGCTCAACCTATGATATGAGCAGCAAAATGAGAAGCAGCCCTTCCATGGACATTAGAATGAAAATGCTTCGATGGTCACAAAGTTAAATCCTTATACGATTATAAATGTCTCCAAATCAAAGTTTGTCTTAGAGTAGTTATGATGACAAAAATCAAGCAAATATAATTAATTTGATTGCAAACAATAACTCAGAGTAAACTAAGACTTAATTTGATTTTTTTTTTTAATTGCAGAGAAAAACCCCAATTTAGCTTGATACTGAGGTTCTGCAGTAAAAATCTGGATTCACTGACCATCTCTGCCTATTTCTAAACCATAAACCTGGCCAGATGTGATTGAAGGTTGGCAATATGATCATTTTGGACAGACTTGGAAAACAAATGGAAAATGTACAATTACTGTGCAGGTTGAAATGTGTAACTGCTGATGTTTTTTCTGTTGGCTTTTCAGTCAGAGTCTCTTAGTAAGTGAATGACATAACAAATGTTGATTCCGTGGTGGCACTGTCCCTACACTTCTCAGTGCACCCAATAGGAATTTTTCATTTCATGCATCATTTATAATTTGCTGCAACGATTGAGAAGTCTCTCTCTATGTGTGTGCATATATAAATATACATCTTTTTTTTTAAGAGGAAGAAAATATGCCTTGTCAGCCTTCTCTAGGCTGTCAGACTTTTCCTGTCTGTAAAATTTGATGGCATAAATTGTATCAATGCAAGTTTCTGCACGCATTTATCTCTGGAGGAGATGGGAAAGAACAGTAAAGCAGTTGATGAAATTTAGGCAGTTAATTATGAGATATGTTAGAGCATTTCAGTAGCATTCCATCTGTTGCCCAACTGCATCCAGAATTAATTCAGACCTGAAAATGGAGAGGCCTTGGGAAAATTGAGATCACGAGGACTGACATTGTTAACAAGGGTATCCCTGTCTCCAGGGCTTTTCATGTGGTTCCACTGCAGAAGGACTAACCTGACAATCCTTTGCCATTAACATTTCAAAGAAGTTGGGTGGTGGACTCTTTGTGACTATGCTTTAGTTTGTTCATTAAATCACTGATATTTCAAAGTCGCTTGTTTGCTTTCTGTTCAAACCATACCAGAAAGCGTCTCTTTGATCTATCTTTTATTGTGGCTGTTTCTATAATTCTTTAGATATGTTGGTACACTGCAGAGGATTTTGTCATTATTTGTACATATGATAGGTAAATAAGATAGATTTCTATGGTTTTAAATAGGCTTCTCTACTGGAATAAAATTGATATGGGAAAATGACCAAATGGCAAAAAATGGTGCTATATACTCATTTAGGCTCCCCAGGATGTTAACTGAAAGAGCAGAGTTTGCTTGTATTTGTTCTTTCAAAATTTAACAAAGTCTGAAAGTTTTAGTTGCATGCTAAAAATCCATTGAAGGTTTCACCATGAATTAAAATGAGGTATTTTATAGTGAAAACAGCCCTTCATATTGACAAATGCCAAAATAAGAATTCTTAAGGTACAAAACTAGTTCATACCATGAAACTCAGACATTTTTCAAGTTAGCAAGTACAGATAAATCTCAGTGAACAAGAAAAGATATTGCTACAGGCAGGACTGACGGTGTGAATGGCCAAGTTACACAGGCCCAGTGGTGTCTTTTGACTTCACATTGCTCTTAAGGTATGTTATAATCCCCATGAGATCCATTCAGGGAAGAATAAGGCCACATTATCTATCTTTTTGATCTAATGATTGCTAAAATTGTCTGTTTACAAAATTTTTTTTTTTTAGAGGAAAACACCCTCAGCTGGTTTACTGATTTATACAAAATGAAGGGTCTTCTCAGGACTATGTGTGGCCAGCTGCTGCTTTCTCTGATTCTCTACTCATCCTCCACCAGAAGATTTTTAATCGAGTATCTCCCTTTTTTCTGTTCTTGTTCACCTGGTTTGAGATGCCTTGGCCCTTGTGGCTGCCTACCTTTGATTGCTCTCTGGAAATGCAGCCTTCTGAGCGAGTTTGACGTAATTTACTGCATGAGCTGCTCTTTCATGCTCAATGATTCTTCTTATCTGGATGATATATTTGATGGCGTACCGTAAAACTGGGTAGAAGCTGACCTGGGCAGAGGTGATAGACCCAAAAGGTGAAGGGGCACAAATGCCTTAAAGATGTGCCATCGTTGTCTGATCTGCTCTGGGTCAATCCCTCTGACACTGGGAGTAGGAATGCAGCCCTTCTCCAGTCCTCAGAGGGGTGCTGGAGCAGCAGATTGCTGACACACGGGGGAATCACGTAATTTCCTTTTCTTTACTGTTTGTTAGTGTACTGCCCTAAGAGAATGAAACCAAGACAGTAACTTTTACTTTTGCTGCCTCTGTTTGGCTACCTCTCTCGTTTTTTTCTCTCATTTTCTCATGCTGTGATAAGAAAAAAGAGATCATTGAATATTCCAGTGTGGAAAGGGTTGAAAACTCCCTTTTAGTCTACGTGGAAGAAAAAAACCCCGTTGACTTATATGCAAAAAACCAGCTTTGATCAGACAAAATGACAAAGAAAAGTCCTCAGGCATCTAGAAAACCCACCTTGAAACTGGGAACTCCACTGCAGCACACAGAATCACCTTCTCTTCATCAAACCCTTCCTACCAAAGTATTGAGGGAGAGTGCAGCCATAAGCACAGCTTTTCTGTGGGCAAACAAGTTTCTTTTTGCCAGTGGGAACATATAACCCCACACTCACTCATCCCAAAATTCTATTTTACTTCAGTTTCAATAGGACAGAAAAAATGTATAGACAACACGTTCTAATCACTTCATGATGGCTTTTGTTGAACGACAAAGATAACTCTTTTAATACGTTTTACTCTCAAAAGAACGTGTACTGTAATCAATATTTCAGATGTTTCAAACTTAGAAGAGCTATGGTTCTTGTTTAGAAAACATGAGGCAGTATTGGAGAAATTAAATTAAATTGCTCAGCGATTTAGCTTTTTTATAATGGCAGCAGAACAACTCAGGCTTTAAAAGGTTCCATAAAGAGTGCTATGTTTTTCCAGCACGATTATAATTAAGGTTGATGGATTGCTAGGGAGAAAAAGAATAGCGAATTTTATGCATAATTTTTAGAGTTTGGATAGAAACTGAAAAACATTTAAACACCTACAGATGGACAAAGCAGGCCAGGCAGCTCTTTTTCCACTACATAAATCCTTCTTGACCTTTTAAAATAAATATAAATAATCCTCTAAGAATTTTTTATGTTATTTTTCTCTGAACTTGAGATTGGGCCATCTATTTGCTTTAGCACACCTGTGACCTCTGGCATTGCTTGGGTGGGCTATGTTTGAGGTTTTGCCTGAATCCTCACTGCTGGCTGGCAAGGAAAACCTCCTGAGCTGTTGTCATGGAGAGATGTGGCTTTGGAGAACTGGCAGTAAGACTTCATTTATGCTCCCCATTATATATTTGTTGGGAATTTCCCTAGTCAGGACTAATTTTCAAGTGTGATCTCTCCCCTGTTGTTTCACAGTTACAAAGGAAAACAAACGAGTCAAAAGAATTTGCTCCATAATATTACCTAAATATAAAGGCTGGTTTTTACAGTGCCACAAATTTCCTCAAAATTTGTATGGATTTAGGTCAATTCCATAGGATTCTCAAACATTCTTGGAAGATAAATACTGCACGAGGCAGGTAGAATCACTACATACACACATAGAGCAGTGTGTTTTCTGCCTGAGCTTTAGTTCGTTAGTGTTTTTGGCTGGAACAAAACTACTTCTGCTCTGTACTTTAACTGTGCGGGGTTTAAAGCATTTTGTTCTAGTTTCTGATGAGTCCTCGAGAGCAAATAGTCTGACATCTGTGGTATTTAGCACATCTTAGAAGTTCTTTGTTTCCCCGGGTGGTTTTCAGCTTGTTCTGAGGTGTTAGCCACATATTCATGGCCAGGGCTATCCTTGAAGAAGGGGAAACTCCATGTTTTTCCCTTTATAAAGTGTATTTTTCCCCCTCTTTTTATTTTATTTTTTTTTTACTAGTAAAAATGTTATTGTATAAGGTTTTAGAGCAAGATTTGTAGGAAGAGGCATTTATGTGATGTGGTATTTCTGTAATGCTAGTACAAGACTCTGAAGAGGGATATAAATAAAATATGTATGTGCAGCATTTTAGTTTTTATGAATTATTCTATTCCATTGTGCTTAATTTTGTTAGGAATATTACAGATGAGAGAACCATAGAGCTGCATGACTAAAAGTACCTAAAAGTGATGTATTACAGTGTATGGAAATAGAAACACCTCATGGACATTTCTACTTAGCAAATTGGAACTTAAGCCAGGTATTGCTGACTGCGTAGAACTACCAGGTATTCTCACCATTCTCTCTGCAATGATAAAGTCGGTTCTGGCTTCACAAGAATGTAGATACATGTATTGATTGTCTTCCTCCACAATTACACCTGCTGAGAATGGAAAGAGCTACAGAGTGGAAGATTTTATTCCATATCTATTGCCTGTACTATTGCTCTGTTTTAGCAATGTGAATGTTTTAATTCATATGAGATGAGAGCGCTCTTCTATTTTGAAAAATTCATAAATCAAATTATGTGCATATTAAACAACTTTTAATAGCGTTGACATCAGTGCAATTCATCATCTCCGAGTTCCATATGTGCCAATTCATCAAAACAACAATCTTGTCAGGTACTCTCCTAATAAATAATTATTTCTGCATCCAGCCCTTCTGAAGGGCTTGTGAGGTGCCCTGATGATTCATTAGTGCTAATGTTGGGTTAAACCTTTTGTGATCTTCAACAGAATTGCAGTTCATTGGCTGGTTTCTATTTTTTTAAGAGCAAAATGTACACATTTTATATAATTTATTGACAAAATGAAAGGGAATTACTTGTAGGATCATCTTGTAAGGATAAATGTCATGGCATTCATCTGCAAATTCTTTTCTCTATAGTAAATATTTGGTAGTTATTTTTGGAAACATAGTTAAAAATTTTTTTACGTTCCTACATCGGCAGAATAGGATTTAGGAAATGGAGGTTCAAGTCTTACTGTCACTTTGAGACAGACACTTAAAATGCTGGGTAAATAAACCCTTTCAACCCAAATCATTCTATGGTAATGAAGGACCTTAGATATAATCTAATCCCAACCCCTGTTGGAATGGGGGTTTAATATGCTGACACACCTTTTTCACGAAATATCATATTTCCAATGGAAAAAAATATTAAACTACTCTGATCACCTCTGCATTATAAGTTTTATAGTGTGGTTTGGGAAAGGCATGTAAATAAATAAAATATGAAAGAGGTACTCAGTTGCTGGTGAATTGGAATTAATTGGGCAAGCTAAGTATTTACTACTAGTTGGTGCTTCAATAAATTGAAGCACGGGGATATGAAATGTGCTTGAGAGTACTCATCAAATTGCAAGAGGTACCTTCAGATCCTGAAAAGCTGTGTGAGAGTGAACCATGTCCATATAACATGTAGAACTACTCAAACAATAGATTTCTTTTTTTGTTAATTTGTATTCTGTAAAAATAGTTGCAATAATCTGAGTATTTGAAAGAAATTGAATATCTGGCTTTGCACTTTTGAGCAAAATAAAGATGTTTCTATTCCGAATATTTTAAAGCTTATTTCTTCAACAAGAGCACTGAAAGGAAATTCAGATAGGAAAGTCATGCTTCATTTCATAAAACAAACATTTTATTTTTGAAGTGTTGGAAAATGTTCCTGTGGCTCCTTTTGTTTCTAAACTTTGTGAATTTGACTGGAATGCCTGAAAGACGTTAATGCTGCCAAAAACGCGTTTCCCCGAGTCAAACAGAGAGGGATCCCTGTTCAGCCCTCGTGTTCTATCGGTACTGATGGCATTGCATCAGATCTTGGATCGGTCCTTCGCAAACTCACTGCGTGCATCAAGCCTGTCTCTGTCAATGGCGTTACGCCTCTGGATGAACAATTAGCAATTAATTACCTCCTTTGGCACAGGGCAGCCATTAAGCAGCTTTTATTCGCTCTGATGGCAGCGCGGGTGTGTCCAGGGAGCGGTGCCGCGGGGGCTGGGAAGGGGCAGCTCCCCGCAGCCTCCCAGCTCCTGCTCCTCTCATCATCCCCTGGTTATCCACGGTTATCCGTGGTTATCCGTGGTCATCCATGGTTATCCGTGGTTATCCACGGCCCCGCACTCCGGAGCAAAAGCAGATTTCCTGCAGTAATTGAGAAAACTCTGCAGCATGCACGGCGGCACACAGGCAATTAAAACCGTCTCCATCCAATTGCAGGTGACATTTTCAGAAGCTCAACAGCTTCTGGGCTTTGATTAGGGAATGACTACTGGAAAAAATAAAAAAAAAAGGACATGTCATCTCATAGTTCTCCTACAGATGTGGCACTTTGTAATGTGCCTTTTTTTTTTTTCCAACCTGCCTTAGTAATCGTGTGGCAGCTAACAAAGCTTTGTCATTTAGGACATTATTTGGGTAAGTGGTGAGATACTTCTGGCGTCCAAAGAAGATTTGTTTGTGGGCCTGTCTAGACCGAATAAATTCATGAATGTAGATTTCTATGGACACTTCATAAAGTGGACATTATATAAAATATTGATATGAAAAAACCCTTAAAATTTTGTACTTATGATTCCCACTCCTGTTCAAAAGACAATATTACTAAACACTGATTTAACTGCATGTAAAGTATAGCAAATCTTGAATATAAAAACAATATAAGCATAAGTAAATTGACACAGGTACAAACGGATCATTCCTCTGTAGCTTTGTGTGCATTTGTTAAAATCAGGCTTTGGAATCGCCCATCACATTGATCAATAATGTGGAAATGTGATGTTTTTCATTAATGGCATATTTATAAAACTGGAAGCTTTTTCTGCTTCTTCCTCATCCAAATTCTGATTTAAGATTTGCCACGAGTAGCTCACAGCAGCAGTGGTTACGAAGTTCTGAGCACAAGAGTATTGTTTCATTACCCCTTCCAGTTAAGAAATATTCCATCTCAAAGCCCTCTGTGACTGCTAATTATTCAGCACATCTCTGAGAAGCACTTTAGCACTGATCCCACTTTACATCTGAGGCAACAGACCCTGCTCAGATCCTGACTCTGAGATGCTCAGCAGCAATTCAAGTCAGATCCTGTGTGATTCTTCCTACCACAGGGGAGGCAGCTGCTGTCCACCTCCCAAAGCCAAAAATTAAATCAGGGTACGGATTTGAACTTTGGGTTCCTGCAAATGCTGATTCTGTACTCGAGCTCCTTGGCTGCTCTGGTCTGGCACACACTCAGAGAAGCTGCTTTAATTCAAATAAATAATTAAATATTAATTAGAGCAGAGTCAGGCAGCCACAGCCAACCAGTTTCGTGTGAATAAATCCTTGTTTTCTTGTTAAGAAAATGTATCACAAGTAGGAAGCTTTCTGTTGAACTAAAAACCAGTCTGATTACCTAAATATAAAGTAAAACCTATATGAAATCTCTAAAAAAGACCAGGGAAAAATAAAACAAGAACAAAAAAAACCCTACTCTATTGGTAGTTCATTTCTGATCAGCTGTAAAGCACCTGGAACTTTCGTTTTAGGGTTCTGTGTTCCTGATGTAAATTTAAAAAATCAAGGAGAAGGCAATTTGAGGAGCAGCAGAACACATGACAACCCACTGAAAAAGGAAGCAGCTGAGCAGCAATATTGGAGGAATAATTTGTGACTTTTCTGTAGCCCTTGTATGGTCTTCAAGCAAATCCTGTTGAGTGCTTTTGGTAGTTGACAGCTTGAAGAAAGAGTAAATGAGAAAACAGACTTCTAGAAAAAAGGCAGTAGAAAGTATTTCTTTTAAAGAAATTACTTGTTTAATCAAACTAATCTGTTTTGATGTCTTTTGCTTGGATTTTTACTCTATTATTTTCTTGTGAGTGCTCCCAGAGCACCCTGACTGAGCAGCAATAGAGGATCATTGGTGATATTCTGCCATCTACTTCTGGTAGAACACACATTCATCATTTTCATGGGAAAAAGTAAGTCTGAATAATTTTCCATTTTGCAAACAGTTTCAGAGCTGTCACCTTCTTCTGTTTTGATGTCTTAAAAATTGAAGAGTTTTAGGATTTTGTTTGAAACCAGTTTTCATCTAGGAAGGAAAGGTAATTCTTACTTTAAAAAATACAAAGGAATATCATTAAATGAACACAAAATATTGAAACCAAACAATCCACATGAGGCAGCATAGATTTTTATTTTTCCTAATTTCAGCCTATGAAATATTTTTAATATTTTATGTTTTCTCTCCACTCTTAGATGGGGGGTGAGGGGGACAAGAGACTTAAAACTTTCTAATAACTTTCAGCTTATTTCAGAAGAGTAAGAGCTCCTTATTTGCTGATTAATTCAGCAGTGGGAACAACCCAGGGTTCATCTCCTGTAACTTTGAACTGAATTGTCCATTTGAAGTACTTGCAGAGAGTGTTTTGGGATACTGGGCACTGATTTGCAGCCTTGGTGAAGTGTTTGAGGTTATGTGGGGCCAGTGCAGACTCTCCTTATCCTCTTCCCTAGCCAGACACAGCAGTGGGGATGGAGGCAGCACTTTCAAGTCCAGCCTCTGTGGTACTAAACAGTCAAGGATGAGACTTCAAGGCAGAGTTGAGCTTGCTGTGGGAATGAGGAGCCTGGGCCATTTCACCATCACTGGGTTTCTTAGCTGATCTGCAGCACAACTGAGAGACTACGGTTGTTTTTTTGCTTATTAATCCTGTGTACTTATAAGCTTACTTAAACTTCTGTGCATATCATAAAGTATTCCTCCAAAATACTGCATGTGCTTAAAACAGATGAGTTCTCAGACCTTTTATACCACGGTGCCAGAGCAGTGCTTCATTTACATGCTAAGCCAACTGAAAATGGAAATAATTCTCCATGCGGCTGATTCAACAATCCCAAGTTGTTTTACACCCCGTTCAAAAAAAGAAAGAGAAGATTATTGACTACTGAGGTTGCAGAAATCTCAGAAAAGATGCCTGTGTGGGAAAGTGTAACTTATCACAAAGGCTGCATATTTCTCCTCCTTGAATGCAAGCACACATTCATGCTCTTCTGTGTCTTGTTGCTGTGTAACTTTTAAAATGCCAGATAATGTGTTGTTTATTTTCCAACACGGTGTTAAGCATTTCCATTAGAGCTGGGCAAGCAGGAAAAACAGTGGTACTTTGTACATTAATTTAACACTAAATTTTAAAAGTCCTGAATATTTACCTGGCTGATACTGAGAAGACAGGTTTGGAATGGTTTATGGAAACAAATAGTGATAGTGTGGGTGCTCATAAAGTCCTTCCTGGAGATTATGAAATTTCAGTTACTGCTTTTGTTGTAGGTTCGTTTTGCAAACTTTGTTTTAACTTTTCTCATAGCTGCTGTCTCTTTCACACAGACAGCAATTCTTTTTACTCTGTACTTCCCATAAAAACAAAACAAAAACATAACCCCACTTCCTCCCCCCAAAAAACCAACTTCAAAATGTTTTTTTCTGGTCAAATCCATATTCTCCCCAGGATCTGGCAAAACTTTTTGTCTCTTTGTCCAGCTTCTGGGGTGAAGATCTCAGCATCTCTGATTCAGCTCATAGTCCTCTCTGAATAAATTTTGTAAGTGAATCTGACCATTTCAGCTTTAGAGTGCAGTATATTTGGGTGTCATACTTTGTCCTGGTACTGTAAAATAACCTGCAGCAAACACACCTAACCTGGAAAGTAGCTTGGAGCTGGTCCAGAGGCAAACAGTGAAATCTGGGCCTGTTCTTTCTGAGGACTGGTTTGCTTGTAAGCTCTTTGGTTCAATTTTGATATTTTGGTCCATGGATATGATAACCACTAATTTGTGGGGTTTATCCCAGACAATGGGTGGTTTGGTTGGTTTTTTTTTTTTTTTTTTCCCCATTCCATTTGTTCAAGAGGATATCATAATTTTCTTGATTTAATACACCAAGCGTTCAGCTCCCTCCCCTGAGTGTGATATAATAATCCACCAGGACAAACAGGGATGCTCACCTCTGGGCAAATACTCCATTATTTGTCCTATGGTGCCAGTCTCTCTGCAGTGATATAATCATTTAATAGCTGCTGTCTTCAGGCAGGTAGGCTTTTAACAGTCCATGGGTTGCTGGCATGAATGTGGCATTTCTATTTCATTTATAGTTTCATCCTCCATGATTGGTCTTATCAACCCCTCGTCCTGTGGAGAGAAGAGAAATCTCTTCAGCTGAAGCTTTGATGGTCTTATTTGTCCAAATTTGCACTTCTGTCAGACTCTTGGCTGCAGCCCTATATTTCATATGTGAGGCTGTTATGATCCATTTAAATGCCTATGGGGATCTCAACAAGCTTTTTGAAAAGATTAATGACTTAGCTGTGGTTTTTATGATAGTGTTTCCAGAGAAATGCCTGCATACCTAATAAGGTTATTTCTACAAGCCAAAATTTGCATTGCTCACCGTAAAAGACAAATAGATAGAGTTTAACTACAAAACATCTGAAGGTTTACTGCGCATTTTTATCTCTCGGGGATCACTTTTGCAGAAGAAAAGGTAGACAAGTAAGGGAACAGGAAATGCAACAGCTTTGAAATGACAGCAGAGGAAGGATAGGGATGTGAGGAATTCTGTATTTTTCAACGTTGTACCATATGGATATACCTTTGTAAGGCTGTTATTGCCTACAGTCATGTTTTTATTTGGACATGACTCTTAATAGGAGTAATTTGAATTAGTGTTGGAGTTTGCGTAGCATTTATTCAAGATTTATGTGGGTGGTTATAAAAAGATTAAATGAATCATTAGCTAAATTGCATTTCCTAATGAAATCACCAAACAGCAGGCTGGAAGGAGAGGTTATGTTTGTGCTTTTGTTAAACCCTTGACCTAGCAGAGTCCAAGTTTTAAAGTGCATTTGAAACTTCTATGTTATACCTTTTAATGAGTCTTTGTTAAACATTTATTAAACACAAGAAATCATCCACATGCCACAACTGTTTTTGGCTAAAATTTGACTAATACATGTTCTGATTTTCAAAATGTGAAGTGTTTGCCTGGCATAAATCATCTTCATTTACTGTGAAGTCAAGTGACCTAGTGTGACAACACCTTCATTTATGAGTGGTACTTCGTTAATAAGATTAGACTTCTGGTTCTTACTTTCTCTAGATTTGTCTCTTTTGTGTGACATATTAGGAGAGCCAATCATTAAATGAGATTTTTTTCTTTTCAAATTGTGGGGAGTAAGCTTAATAGGTAGTTTCTATTCTAACACTTCTTTTAACACATTCTACAGGTGTATTCCTGTAGGACTAGAAGATGAACCTGAAATTAGAAAATTGAAAATTTAACATAAAAGGAAACTTACAAGGGAAAATAATAATTTTAGACATTGTCACCATGTATTGCCATCACCTTAAGTCTATGAAAATGTTAGTAAAATCTCTCCTCCCTAATGAATATCTGTTAGAAAAAATGCCTTAATTTTCACATAAATGCAGAAGAAGCAATCTTGAGTATTCAGCTACAAAACAGAGCAGAAGAGATGCATGATTCCGTGGCATGTATTGCTTTTAGTTCTAAACAGACATT
Source organism: Ifrita kowaldi (assembly GCA_013398055.1). Classification (NCBI taxonomy): domain Eukaryota; kingdom Metazoa; phylum Chordata; class Aves; order Passeriformes; family Cinclosomatidae; genus Ifrita; species Ifrita kowaldi. Next base: position 66,891 of record VZRS01009358.1, read on the forward strand.
TATTTTTATAAAATATATAGTGACTTTTACTATAATCTCCTTGTTGCTTCAAAAGAAAAATGGAGAAATGGTAATATTAGCTATTGAGGACATCTTGCAATATTTGCAGAGCAAATCTGTTTGGAACACAACGCGTCGTTTGACTCTAGAGGCTATACATCTGTTGTTTGATTTGCTGTTAGAAACATTAGATGGTACAGAGGAGAGAGTTATGATAATAGGCACTCTGGTGATGTTGCAAGCCACTTTTCACAAATGCTGACTGTGCCTGGGTTAAGAGTTTGTCAGAGGATGAACAGACAAACAGGAAGACGGATGTGCCTGGAGCAGTGAGGAGCTGCGGAGTCCTGTTTACTCTGCAACCTGTTCCAGTTTATGGGCAGAAAGCATCTGTACAGCCAGGAAGTTTGCCCAGAGCACTCTTTTGCAAGGCCAGAGTGTTATTTGGTGTGGAAATCATAACAGAGATTCCTCGGAGCCCTTGCTAAGTGTCACACGGTGTCACATTTGTGTTACGCGGGGACGCTGCAGACCTGGACACCACCCTTGGGCTAAGGAAGGGGTTTTAATCCTATCGAGGATTCTCCAGCCTGTTTCCCACTGATGTGATGTGTTCATTGGTACTGTGTGCTAGGAATTTACTGGCAGTTGTCCCACTGTGGATACGGAATTCTGCTGAGTTCTGTGGAAAGCAGAGATTCCTTTCTTCTGACAGCTGTTAGGGAAAAGGCTTTCCCTGAAGGCGCCTGTCTTGGGGTGACTCCATCAAGACAGCCCCTGACCTGAGAATTTTCATATAAACTGTCTTTGTGGCAAAGCAGTTGATGGCTCCATGTAGAGAGCTGAATTTTCAAGGCAGATATTGTCTTATTTTAGTCTTATAGGGCTTATTTTAGGATGACCAGGGTTTCCTTTTGTTTTCTATGTGGCTGTATGCACATAATTTTCTAATTAGGGTTCTTAGCATGGTTTCTAATCTGAGTGCTAAACTGAATGCAGTAAAAAACTGTGTTATTCACCAAAGTCACACAAAAAACTTGATTATACAGCTGCTTATGTGAGTTTTACATTGGGCTACATTTCCAGTTATTCTGATTTGTAATTTTGTCAAGAGAATTTCTCTGCTGAAACACAGTGAAAGTTTACAAAAGCAAAAGAAGGAGTGCACAGATTCACTTCTCAGAATTTGGAGAGTAAATTAGGAATATTTGGTGTTGAATCTTTTGCATTATTTACCTTTTTTGCGGGGGCGGCGGCGGGGGAGAACAAGGAAAAGAGTAAAACTGTTTTCCTTATTCCCAACACTTTTAGGTTAGTTGTGTGTTTCTCCTTCAGGGTTACCATGGTGATAAGAGTACTGTAAAGGTCTAGCTAGGCAGGTACTGCATTAGGCTAAAATCATTTATCCTTCTTTTCATCTGCAAAATGCATGGCCAGGAGATGAATGGCATCATTTAGAGCACTCACCCCTCTGACAGGCTGCTGTAAACTCAACCCCAAGAGCTCACGTTTAAACGTGGGCAGAAGTTTTGCAGGCCTAAGCTGTACTGGAAAAGGAGGCTGGCTTTCAAAATATGTCCAAAATTATAAATATATTGCTGGAATCAATAACAAAATTCAGGAGCAGCAACAATAAAAGCCCCAGCTCTACCTTATATGCCCAAAAAGAGAGGAAGAGGGCAGAATATTCAGGCAGAGGAAGCTGAATGATTTCCTTTTTTAGTGATTTGGAAACTGTTACTTACTTCAATGCCTCATTAGCTCTGCAAGGCAGGGCTCTCCCAGCTGCACAGGCTGTTTCACAGCCTCAGTGCTAACTCCGATTCTGATTAAGTTGCCCTGTTGTGTTGCTGGGTTCAGGTGTCTCTCCTCAGCTTTCCTCTGATCCACCTACTGTTCTGAGCAATGCTTCTGATCTGCCACAGAGGAACCACAACCCCACATTCCTATGAAGATCAGCCTGGAGAAGACTTCAAATTGCTTTTTCTTTTGTTTTTTTTTCTTCCCCCACTCTGTGCTTCACGGCAGTCATTTGTCTCTGCACAAGGCAGGTTCTTGTCTATCCTGGTCTCAAAGACCTTCAGAGGACACCTTCAGCAACCTTACAGCTCCAGGATGGAATTTACTCTTCCTCTTTGAAAATCTCTTAATTTAACTTAATACATACATAGATCATTAATACCAATTTCATTTGTATAAAATTAGAATGTATAATGTGGTTCTCCAGCACCCTCATTCCCATGCCCACACCCCCCCAAAAAAAATTAATATTTCATGTTTTAATTTCACTCTCAAGTAAACTGTGAGGATTGTGGATTCATATAATATGGGATTCTTTATTTAATTGTTGAAAAACTTATTGTGTATATTCCTCTTAAGCAAAAGTAGAAAAATACTATCCTTTCCTAGGTTTGTTTATTTACGGCAGATTTAATGGATACTTCTAATGCCTTTTATGCAGTAAGTAGATTACGTAATGCCAGCTATTTAATTTCCAATATCTCACATTTTCTTAGTTAGGCTCATCAACACATTTTTGCATTAATTATTTAACTGCCATTTTCCATCTTTTCAGTCAGGCACACTTGTGCCTACTCAGGGCACAATTAGTCACTGCATTATTATAGAATTAAACCAGTTTAAGTGAATAAAAAGAAATTTGCACATTTTGAACAGAGCTACATTTTGTTCTGAATATTTTTAGCCTGAAGATTGGCTTTCAATTTCACATTAGGACATTTTCCTGTTTCAAAATGGGATAGCCAAGGCTTATGCAGTTTTTTTCTTATTTTAAGTCCTGAATTGCTTTAAAATACTATACTTCCACTTTACTGTTGATCCTCCTTCTCATCCACCAATAGCAAAAAGACAATAGAGCAAATAAAGCAGTTCTGAAGTACTGTTAAGGAATGTAATAAATCAATTGATATGCACAAAGGCAGTGTATCCACTGCCCTTGTTCCTGTTGCAAGCACAAAATACATAACCAATGCTTTTTTCTGTAAATGTCAATTCATACCTATTCTGAGTCACTACATGCAGTGGGCTACAACCACAACTTAGCCAAATGTTTTTTATTTCAAATATTGTTTATGGATATTTGATTCAATACTTTGCACTGATAATTTTGGAAAGAATTGTCTATCAGAGGCTGAGAGGGTAGAAGTCTTAAGCTCTGTGTTTGAGACACAGTTAAGGTTTTATTCCATGTTCTTTTGACCTAGGTATGGCTGTAATACTAATTATAACAGATAGTAAATTTATAAAGAGTAGAATATCTTGTTGCAACTTGAAAATGAAAAATAAAATATGGCCATGCTATTTTCTAAGCATTTTTGAGATCAGGAGGCACTAAATAAAATCAACATTCAAGAAAAATGTCTTAAGCTTGGGGAAAAGCAGTGCCTCATCAGGAAACAGGTCAAGTCTCCTTTTCAACTTTTAATAGGATTGTGAAATTAAAGGGGACTTATTTCATTACCCTTGCTCATCTTCCTTATCTACATTTCTTTTTGCTCTTTTGCAAAGCTTTGACTCTCTTGGAATATTAACCTTGAACGTGCAGCAGGAGGTGTCTTTTGCATTCTTAATTAACCATTAGGTGTGTACTTGGATCAAAAATATTAATAAACAAGTTAGAAATACTTCAGGATTTCTAATGTGTTTCTTAGAAAGGTTTATTTTACTATAAAGATTTCCCTGGATGTGAGAGTGTAAGGCTTGATAATCAACATGGAAAAATATTATCCTAAGACATGTGAAGATTTTCCTTTTTATTCCCAGTCTTGCTTTGAGTAATGTCACAAAGAAATAATGCCATCATTGGACAAAGTTTAAGTATATTTCCAATTTGTTATGCTTAAATTATCAATAACCACCACATGAGACTTTCTCAGGTACATTCACATTTCTCCTAATTTGTTCCTTTGGCCTCATGCAAAGCTTCCTTTAGGAAGGGATATTCCTTTTATTGATGCAGTCCTAGAGAGCTGCTCTTTGGCTTTCCATCCACCTTCTTTCACACGGTGAGTCAGTGAAACTTCCGTCAGTTTATTGCTCTAAAGTTTTCTGAACAAAGAGGCAGCGAAAGAGCAGATAACAAATGCTAATGAAGTGTCTCCTGGGAGGTTCCCTGCCCTTCTTGGCTTTCACCTGCCCCATGAAGTCAGTGGGATGAACACTGAGTTTCCAGGACTCTGAAGGAGGGCTGACATTAAACCTGCACCGTTTGTGCCCCCAGTGCTGGAACTGTGCGCAGCAGTCTCATTCCCAAAATCTCATTTAATGGTGTAACTGCTTTTGCACAGAGGAGGGCTCTGACTTCCCTTTTTCTTGCAGGATCTGCTTGCTTCTTTTGAAATTTAAAATTGTTCAGTCTCAGCTAAAAACTTGGCCTTGCAAAACTTTACTAACACAAATAGTCTCAATCATTAAAGCAGTATAATTACAGCTAATAGGAGAAGAAATATGCAAGACTGCCCTTTAAAAGAGGTTCTCTGGGCTATCATAACTAAAGGAAAATATGTTTTCCCTTGTAATTTAGGTGGCAAATCTAGCAAATAATTTACACTATGAATGAATTGCTTTTCTTTTTCTGAAAAACAAAACTTAATTGTCATAATTTGAAAATATATTATTCTGAATGTAAAGTGCTTCTTCATGAAAATTTTAGTAAGGCTATTTAATGCTGTAAAAGCACTCACTGTGTGTCAGCAGCACCCACATTAACCCAGCAGACTGAAACTGCTCCATCCATTGACTCAGTGGGCTGTGAAATCCATTCTCTCCATAAGCCTGGACACTCTAGACCTCAGTCTAGTGGATCCTCAGTGGATTGAGGCTCCCATGATGAGTTACTAAGTGAATGATACTCTAATAAGACCTTTTTAGGCCCTGATATGACAGATTTAGAGTACCAAAAAGAAAATGGAATGAACTCTCGTTTTTCAAGGTTTTTCAGTTTAATGTATATTTGATGGTTAAAGAAGTTATATTTAGGGGTCATTTCAATGCTGTCCAAGCTTCACATGAAATTTTCCAAAATGCTTTATTTTTTTTGTTTTCAACTTTTGAAGTTAGATTGAATTTTCAGTAGACATTTGGGCGACAGGCATTCCTATTGCTCATTGCCAATGGCTAGAGCAGATTTTACATCCTCCACCCTTCTGTTAGCAGCTCCTGTCTCTGCAGGACTGGTGCACAAAGATGGAATGATTGGATGAGTCCTATTTGCACTTCAGAGTGTGGTTGTTTAATTAACACTGCTGGGTGAGGTAATTTAAATGGCTGACCTTGAACTGTGCAGGAACAGGGAAAAACACGTGTCCCACCCTCTGATACACATTTTCTATGGCTCTGGCTGTCTTTGTTTTGCCCTGTTGTTGCTTCACTCCCGTTTGAAAGGGTCTGGAGAATTACCACTAGAAAGCCTTCCAATTCTTTCTGCCTTCCTGCTGGGGTGGATGCTATCTACAGTAGTATACAATTCATCCAAAGAATTTCATTTGAAAGCCAAGAGGTCCCTGAAGACATCAAATCTTTCAAAAGCCAGATTTTCACATTTCAGCTTCAGAATTACTGAGGGCTTTAGGTTACAGGCTGGTAGGGTAAAAAAGGTTGTAAGTTTAAGTGGGATGAGGGATTCTCTGCTGCACTCTGGTTCTTACTGGGCATTCAAAATACCTGTAAAGCTGCTGGCATAGGGAAAGGCAGATGTTAACTTGGATTTGCTTTTTGTCGCCTTCAGTCACTCATCCTCTGGGTTTTATCAGTGCCTATTAGGATCATGCTGGCAAAGTTCTTGAGATCCCTGAAAGGAGCTGCTGTGGCAGAGAGCTCTTCCCACTATTTCCAGGGTCTGTTTCTGCTACTCTGAGTTTTGAATTGGAGCACAGCCCATGAAACCAGACCTGTGCCAAGTCTTTGTGTGCAGCTGAGACAGCATCGACCCCGATGGGCTCCTGTGCTGCACCTCCACGTGCTGGCCCAGCTCAGAACTGAGTCCTTCCCCACCCTCTGCGGAGCATCAAGAGCTGTGGAGCTCCTCTGACACCCGGGAACAGGCAAAAATCAAAGTCCAGCTCTACACAGAGTCCTGGATCTTTCTTTACAGAGTTAAAAAGAATAATATAGATTTTTCAACGATTGTGGCTCCCAGAGGCAAAACCTTTTTAATCCAGATATGACCACGATATGAGATGCTGCAGGAAGCTGGCCCTCAGAGATAATGAAATTGTGTGTCTTTGTGTCAATTAATACAGCAAGAAAGTGGCCATTTGTACATATGCCTGCTGCCCTGGGGGATAATCATTTATAATTGGGCCAACTGGTTCCTTGTCAATAAACAAGTTAGAGAACTTTTCAAAAGGATGCTGTGATTATGATGATTTTGCTGTGAGCCAAGTTTATCTATACATGGTTAAAAAATTATAAAAAACTTAATGAGACAGACCAGATAAGTATCTCTAGAAAGAGAGAGATGAGTCCTGATTGTTAACTTTTCTACAGCATCTCCATACCCATGGAGGCTACAGCTTTACAGAATGAAAAGTAGCAGATAAAGAGGCAGCTTGCAGTAGAGATTGAAGATTATTTTATTAATTTAAAAATTATGTCTTAAATTTTATCTGTTTAAAATTGAATGAATCCAACCATGATGCGTTGAGGTATTAACAAGATTTCAATTAAACTTCGCCACAGTGTTCTTACTCAGTTATTCTTTCCACTACCAGGTAGAAGGAACCCCTTTTATAATACCTGTAAATGCTGGACCCCAATTGCCACGTTATAATGTGATGATAATATAATGCAAATTCTGCAAAATATCTGTAATTAAGTATTCGTGAGGCTTGATAATGGCTCCTCTACTATTATTCAACTTTAAATCTATATGGAGGTTATTTCTTAGCATTCATATAGTCTAAGAGTAATTTGTATTTAGTGTCATACTCTGTCTATTTTGATTATATTTTATAATAAGGTACAGCAGGATTAGTTATTGGATGTTTATTAATTTGCATAATGAGCCCCTTGAATTTCTGAATTTGGAAGCAATCATCCCAGAACCTTGTTTTTAAAAACACATAGTCCCAAGTACCAGGAAACGTGTAAAGGAAGCTATTTCCTGGAATGTAGGGTAATTTGAAGAAGAATTTCTGAATCACCTTCTTCAGGATGTTCATGTGTTGGTTGTGAAAGAAATGAAATATTTGATAGATGGCATACAGAGGTAAAAAATTTCAGAATGCCCATTTTAAGTTTGATGATCAAAGTGCTCACCTTTCCTGAACTCTTGCTTTAACCAAGCAGTGTCATTAATTCTATCTCTGTATGTTCATTACATTTTTGTATACATATATATATATATACATACATAGGCACATATATATATGTGTGTTACTTAGTACATATATTTTTGTATATTAAATTAGGTATTTATGTGCATGTCCCATATATTGTACATACACATTGCATTTCTCAGTGTACAATTAGCTGCATTGGAAGTTTTTATGCAGAGTGATCTATCTGTTGTATACTACCCAAATTTTAGACCCTGAGAATTTTCCACCTCTCTCCCTGAAGTCTGAGCAACAGTTTCACGCAGCTTACTTGTTAATTAGAGGTGCCATCTACTTCCTGAGGTAATTTATATAGGCTGGCAGTCATTCTAGTACCCAGTATATCTCCATGGCTGCTGGATCTAAATCCCCTGCAAACAGCAGTGGTGAAAATGAATAAACCCTATGCAATGTACGTGTGTCATTTGCTGCACAGTCTAGTTAGCAGAAGAAAAGCATTAATTTTAAATCTATTATACTTGAAGTTTTCACTGTTAAATGACCACTGTGCCTCAAGGTCAGGTGCTGGAAGAATCTAACTTGATGTGAAATGCTTCCTGTTTTTTATTTGGGTTTAATTTTTGTGTTTTCTTTTGCCATTATTATTCTATTTTTAGGAGCATAAGATAGATAATATAACTATATTTATATACACACATGTGTATAAAAATTATACTGTAAAATATGTCCATGTGTATATTTACGTGTCTAAGGAATTAGGCTTCTTATACATCCTTATTATTGAATGCAGAGTACTTCAGCTCCTTATCACTTCGAATTCTGCCCTATGTGATCAGTATTGATCTTTCCTGTGCAGTTTCAGGGTCAGTGTGACACTGTAAACCCCCTAATTTAAGGTCTACATAAACAAACATGCCTAAATCCTGATGTTTAAAATACTTCAAAGAAGTGCTGCTTCTACAGTGGCTTCTGTAAACTTGTATTTTGTCTGGATGATTGAAGTTTACGAAGTATTAACAAAATGTGACAATGCAATCTCCCAGCTACTCCCACTGAAATTTGTGTGCTGAGGATCATCTGCCCTGATGTGCACAGACAGCCCCATTCCTGTGAATGCTCCTCTTGCTAATCTCGGGGACCTTGATCAATGATTTCTGCAGAAGAAAATCACTAAAGGTTTAGGGAGGAATCAGACTTCACTGCTATTTCCCCTGTATTCGCTATCTCAAGATCTCCTTGTCAGGCTCTGTGTAATAGGATGGGGAAGGGGTTTATTCTCCTGACTCATGTCCAGCAGATCCCTTCAAGTTTTCCCTGAGATATTGCCTTTCTTGCTCTGTTAAATCTCCAAGTCACTGATCTAACCTGATGGAACCAAATTTCCAGCAGAAAAGTACAGCTAGGAAACGCTCCCTTCTGAAAATCAAATCCTTGACTGTGCAAGGTGAATTCGAAAGATAAAATCTTGTGGCTAGTGCACTGCATTAGGATTAGGAAAACTGAGTTTTGCCGGTTAGCTCTGAGCTCTGGCCTGCTTTCAAAAGGCTTTTGGGTCAGACCCTTAAATATATGTGAGTCTATTGAAATAATTTTGCTGCTACGCCTGTTGAGGTTCAAATAGGAGAGATCATGGGGAGGATGCACATGCAAATAGCTGTGTGTAAGTTAGGCACCTTGACCAGGTTTCTCTGCTGAATGGCAGCGACCAAACACATCTCTAATTATTTTGGATTGCTCAATTTGTTCACTCTCTTTAATTTAGAAGGCGGCCTACAGTTGATGTGAACGTTTAAAGATTTCCAACTGGGTAGAGGATGGCCTTGAGATTTTTTTAAGAGGTCTCAGGGACAGTGGATACCTTTCTGAAACAACACTGTGCTAGGAGCGGTTCCTAAAGTTTAAATAAACACCTAACCTCAAGAGTTTATCATCCAAACCGAAGTTGCAAACTTCTCTGTATTCATTAGTGTTTTGTAGCTGTTAGTGTTTAGTCATCCAGTGTTCGAATTAAGGATTTTTTGTCACAGCAGAAGCTTGCAGTCTGGGAACATGGTCCAGAGGAAGCAGAGCATGACTAAAATTCTGGCAGACAGATTATTGGCTGCTGGTGGCAGGAGGAAGTCTTTAAACTAAGAACCCTCAATAAATAGAGGCAGCCTGCATGCTGCTGGGGCCGGGAGACTGAAAGCTTCTGAACCACAGCTGGTGGCAGGAGTTAGAGCCTAAGAGCTACAGCTGAATGTTTCTTTACTCAGACCATGGATTTTTGATCCTGACATGCAGCAGCTAAAATAAATCCTAGAATATGCAATCAGCTCATGATTGCCTGCCTGCTGGAGGTCTCAGTCACATCTGTAGGAACCAGCCGATGGTGATGGATAGTTATATGCCCTCTCTGTGGGATCTAAACCACGGTGCCTTCAAATGACCTGCTTGAATCCCCTCCAAATCAGGGAGTATTGGCCATGTCAGCATTTGCCTGCTGATCTGTAGCAGCTTTTGAAGTGGTGCTGAAAGTAGTCCTCCCTCACTCAAAAAAGGGAAATGGAGGTCTGGAGAAGTCCTTTTGTGTCCTGTGTCTTGACTTACTGAGGAGGCATTTGGGAGAGTTATGAGTGAAGAGAAGGAGACTGCAGAAATTTTTGGCCAAACCAGTGCTGTGGAAACGTGAGGTTTCTGATATACTGGGTTAAAGCATATTTTAGCAATTTGTACAGATAAGCTGTTCCATTCACACTGTAATGGTAGATGGGCAGCAAAATGCAACAACTGCTAAATTTCAGGGCCAAACTCTCGATGGTTTTCTTGTCCTTCTGGGAGTTTTGAAACACTCCAACAAAGTTCTTTTATTGTAGCTGACATGAAGGCAGCATGGGATGAAAATTCTCCTTAGGCTTTTATATACAAAAAAGATACACTGATTATAAAAACTGCAATGAATCAGTCATCTTAATTAACCCTGAGCTTGCTGTCTACAGGAATTGCAGCAACTGTGCTTCAGCCTCACCTTCCTCTAGGAAGATTCAGCCACTTCTCCTTCTCTTGCATGCCGTGTGCTCTGGGATGTTGGGTCACAGACCACTCTGTCCCAGGCAATGCTGGCCCCAGTAAATTGATTCTGTGATCAATAGCAAGTGCCCACTTACTTGTGAGAAGTTCACAGTTAGTCCTGACACAAACCAGAAAGTAAAATATATTTCAGCTTCATACCCATAAAACATTGCTGCTGACCTGCTGGTCTCACATGTAAGAAATCAATGCTGGCTTCATTAATTTGGAAATGGTCGTGTTTTGCCATTTCCTGAAGTCCCTGTGAAAGTTTTATGTCAAGAGAAGGTGGTGCTCTGCTTGTAATTGAATTCCTGGTGAATTATTTAATTCAAAATATCTTAGAGTTAAGCGGTCCGTAAACTATATTTTCTAAACTGATCCGTCGACACAGAACAGATCACGTCTGTAGATTGCAGCACTTTTGTGCTGCAACACAAATCTGTCTGCAGAACAAGTAATGGCACAACCACTTGGACAAATACATCTTTCCAGACGTGATGAACGGAATTTGCATAGGGAATTGGACAACAAATATAGAGGGAAAGCAATCTTTCATATCATTAGTAATAGACAGTTTCTGTGTTTTGTGATTTTCAGTCAGATTGTGAGTCTGCATAATTAGGAAGAGATTTGCAAAGATATGAAATAACCAAAATAAATTAGGTGAAGAAACACAAATGGAAAAGCAACAGTCTTGATTTAAATAATGATTTTTTCTCATAGTTTGGCTAATTTACTGAGGTAAATTACATGATAAAGAGATTATACTGATTTCTTATGTACTAGATTTTTTTCTTCTGGGATTCGCTAAATGTTTGTGTATTCCTGTCCTGCAGCATACAGGGATATTTAAGAATATGCTGCAGCACTGACATCTTTCCTGTTACTATTATTTATCATTTATATTGCAGTAACATCTATTGCCTGTGCTCTGATACAGATGCAGGGAACGTTTCAAGTCCAGCCTCTGAGAAAAATATAGAATCTGAGGAGAATTTTATGAAAACTGAAGTGTTTTGTGGCAAACAAGATTTTGCAACCACTTGTTTTTGTTTATCACCAGTCCTCTCTCTTTGGAAAACAAACCATATGGTTTTCAACTTGCAAGGAAGATGCAGACAGCCCCTGTTGTAGCTGATTGCCTCCAAAAAGTTGTCCTCAGGCTGGCTCAACAACTTTGGTAATCAGTAGCAGTCTCACTTTGCTCCATGGTGAGACATGTCAAATTTAGTTGGGTTTGAACTTTTGTTCAATTATTTCTTGTTGTCTTTTCTGGCCTTGCACTCCACAGATTTATATGCGTGTCCTTGAGCTAGTCATTCCTGCTGTCCAGGCTATGTAAAAATAGCAGAAAAGGTTGTTTTGCTACATTAGAAAAAATTCTCAGTGGCACAGGAGCCTGTCTGGCTGTGGGTAGTCACAGAGCTGAGCAGACCCAGGGCTAGCCTGGGGAATCAAAATAGAAAGAAAACAGGAAAGATCCTCAGTTGGTTTTGGCATTTGTACTTCATGTTCTTGGCAGACTTTGGTGGATTTTTATTCCACAGTTCTTCCATTTTAGTTGTGTTTCACTGGCTTTATTTTGGTGAGTTTTGGTGTTATTATTGGCTTCTTTGTGTTTTTGTTGTGGGTATTGTTGCAATGCTGAGAGGGATTTTTGCATTTTTGGTGTTTTTCTTATGTAACGCGGCTTTTCTTGCTTGCATTTTGGCACGTTTTTTCATCATGGTTCTTTCTTTGCATTTTTTGTGCATTTTTGGCTTTTCTTGGTGAAATCAGTTTGTAATTTTGTTTTTTATTTTTTACTTGTTTTTAGTTTGTCTTTTTTCTGCAGTTTTGCAGATTATATAGAATTTTTTTCTTTTTCACATTTGTTTTCATTTGGGGGGTTTTTGGGGGAGGGTTTCTGCTGGAATTCTGGAGGTGGGGTTTACTATTATTTGTATTTAATTTTCTGCTTTTTGGAACTTGTATTTCTCCTTATTGCATTTTCTTTTCCTGTTAAAAAATATTTGGAATTTTTTTCCCATTTGGATATATACATATATATTTAAAATATCTTTGAGTGGATTTGGCATTTAATAGTATTTTTCATTATTTGACAATTTTGGTGGTTTGGGGCATCTTTGCGTGGTTTTTGGCATTTTGGTGGTTTTTCGTTTTGGCATTTGGTGTCATTTTTGGTGCATTTGCCAGTGGATTTGAAACCTTTTAATATTGTTTTTGTGGGAGGTTTTTTTGTAGGTTTTTTTTTTTTCATTTTTGACGTGCTATTTATGTTTCAGCATTCTGGGCTGATTTTTGGCAGTTTTTTTCCCTGCAATGTTTTTTACCATCTTGTCAGTGCAGGTGATAATGGTCTGGGGGACAGTGCTAAAGGCCCTTGTGTGGCAGCACTGTGGGGCCACTTCTCTGGGACTGGCCACCACCCCTTCTGCAGTTCAGCCTCTGGAGAGAGGAACTTAAACCAGTTGTCTGCAAGTAAGTGATGCTGGGTTCTTTGCTGATGAGAAAAAATAATGTGGCCTGAACCTGTATGCAATTACAGTTTAAACCCCCAAAAAGATGTCTCAAAGCCTGAGAGCATCCCAGCTCTATTAAGGGATTTTGGAAGGCTCTGGGATGCACACAGCCTGTGGGAAGGGAAACACTCTCTCTGCTGGGCTCAAAGGTGTTTCATCTCTCATGTGGCTCTCAGAAGAGGTCTTTCCTCTCTCCCCTCTACCAGTCACAGTGTTCTGTCTGAGAGGATGCCTAAAATTCTTGGAAAAATGCTGTGGAGTCTCTGAAACGGTCACACTCTGGGTACCAACAATTTTGGCATGAATTTCTCAAGCTGCAGGAGGAGTTCTGCCCTTGTAAAAGCACCCACTTTGAGTCTGTCCTGTGGTCCTGCTGACACCAGAGGAGATGCACTGGTGTGCTCTCATGCATGGCATCCATTTGGCTGGAGGCTCCCTGGGACTGTGCGCAGCTCCTGTGGCAATCAGGGGTTTTTACTGGACAGCTTGGTTTGTCCTACTGATAATAGCTTTTATAATTTGTGCTACAGCAGTGCCCAGAGGGTCATAATCTGACCGGGACGCTCTGTGCCAGGCAGTGCTCGGGCACGGTGGAGCTACATTTACAATTAAATTAAGCTGGCTAAATATGGGAATCTCCTTGCATGCACAGCAGAGGGGAGAGTACTCCAAAGCCAGCTGGGATTGCCCATATTTCTTATCCGTCAACCCAATTTTGAGTATCAGTGTGCCAATGGTCACAGGAGATGCGGGACTTGGGACCCCAGGTGAGGATGACATTGTCATTTGTGCGTGAAGTTACAGCAGCACAGATGTGAAATGCTTTAGGATCCCAACCCAAGGGCTGGATTTTAATTGTAAACCTTCCCAACAGGAGCTGGGAAGTATACTGAAAGTCTATGGAGTGCAATATTTAATCCCTCTCAGTGAAGAAATCCCTCTGCACCATCTGGGTAGGGTCTGCCTGCACCATCCCCTGCCACAGGTCCCCAGAGCCATCAGCCCCCTTGCTGGGAGAGACTGTGGCCAGTGTTAAGTTTGGTGGCCTAAAGGCACAGCTGCTGATGTCCAAGCTGCGTCTCCACTGGGATGGCAGAATGCAGCCTGGGTTTCCAAATCTTAATTAGATGCCCAATGAACTAGAACAACGAAATAGCAGCTGGAGATGATGCAGGTTTATTCTCTTTTTCTGTTTAGCTATCTAAATGACAGATAGGAGCTGCAATTCTCTAAGTGCATGTGATAACTAAAGGACAACATGAGACTTCCTTCTGTTGCAGAACAGTTGTCTACAAAAATTCACCCACAATTTCCCTGATTGTTTTGGAGGGCTAGATGAACACGTTAATAACACCAAAATCATAGAATAATTTATGACCCACGGAGTTTAACCACTGGGTGTTGCATTCGTGCCCTAGCAATTTATTTAATAATGTTTTCCCAACTTGAAACTTACTGTATCATCCCAAATCATCTGTTTGAAATGGTTGTTTCATTTGCTCAGCTGGCTCTTGCTAGTGTAATTTAACATTTTCATTAGCTCAGTAAAAGAAAGAATTTAAGGACTTTTATGTTTCAAAGGCATGGTGTGTGTCATGGTGGGAATCAGGTAGGAATTACTATTGTTTAATGAATACTTTATGGATTCTGTAAAGTAATTACATAGTGTAATTAAATTATTTGAAATTCAGTTTCTAACTTTGTTTCCTGAATAGACTTAATTTGATCTCTGGGTAGGGAATAAGTTTCTTTCAGTTAAGCCCTCTGTAGGCAGAAGAGAGAATATGTCATTTGCACATAGGTGGCTTGGGACTTCATGGGAAAGAAAACCAAAGAGCTTCCTTGTTTTGATCTATTCTCTGTTTCACGGCTTGTGTTCAGCGTGGGGAAGCTACATAATTGCTATCAACTACTCACTGAATTAGCTTATTTGAAATCTTTTTCTATAAATTTATTCTACAGCTGTTAATAGCAGACTTGTAGGTGAAACAATGCTTGTGCTCAGTTTCTCAGCAGGAGTTTCTGTTTACCACAGGCATGCATGGAAATGCTCCTACAGAAAATTCTGCACATATGAGGATTCAAACATAAACTCAGTATTTGCAGAGGCTGATCAATTAACTCTTACTGAGGCAAACTGACATGGAACTCAGTGACCTCTCGGTTATTAACGTAGCACTTGTGCTTTGGACATTTCTTGCACATTTTTCACTCTCATTTTGGGACAATTCATGGTGAGACTTCAAGAATTCAAAGATTCCCAATCTTTTTGTTAATTTGCCTGGGAAAATAAGTGAATGATTTCTATTTTGGATTAAGTATGAGTTTTTTCTGTTGGCTAGTAGGCCTTCCCAAGGACATCAGTTTTCTTTTGGAGTAACTTTATTGCAGTCCCTTAGAGGACCCTGTTCTGCCACAGACCACAGCCCATGGCCCAGCAGGTCACACAGACCACTGGAACTCTGCACTGATTCTGTGACTGGCTTAAATCATTATAAAAATTAACCAGCTCTGTATTTACCATCTTTTAGGGTAAAAGAGAACTCTATTTGGGAAATCCAGAATAGAAGCTTAGGAAACTACATAATTGAAAGTCCTTAGTCACTGAATTAGAGCATAGGCACAGCTTTGGAGGTGGAATTAAAAATATGTTGCAATGTTTTAGAATTTCCTTCTTTTCCTGCATGGAATTACAAATCAGCTGAGTCCTCACTGTGCAAAGTGTCTGAGCCTGAAGTCTAGGTTCAGGTCCATCCTCTCACTGTGCTTAGAAGTAAATAAAAAAAGTTTTCATGACTTATTGACATAGTTAGGAGGCCTGAGCCAGTAGTTAAACAGTCAAGGTCTGAGTATATCACAAAATGTCAGAGAATAAACTGTATTTCTGAAGGATGGAACCAGCAGCAGAGTGTGTGCACTCTGTGAGGAGCTGACCAGTTATTTACTGCAAAGCCTGCACCTTCACTTCCAGAAAAAGGAGTGCATTTAAAACACATTTCAGTACAAACAGCCCAGCCTTTTCATGGAAAATTAAATAATCATGCTTTAAGGGAGGATGGCATCTTTCATTTCTTTTTACCTTTTTTTTTTCTTTAAGAGCTTTAAGTAGGCAGCCCAAATGAATATGTTCTCTAATTCAAGTCTTAAAAATGAGACTGTGCTCAAGATGGACCATAAGAGAATGCAACCTGCCAGCTTAATTAAGTTTCTGGAATGCTTCTGGGCAAAATTAATATATGTGGATGAAAGCCAAAGTCAGCCTGACTGAACAGATTTTAGCTAGCACACCGCAACTCTGAGAAACACAGGGACCTTAAAGTATGTAGCCTAGCAATATTAATTACAGTGGTTAGAGAATGGTCTATCCTTTTTGTGGATGCCAATCTGCATTTATTGTTGTTTATTTCCAAGCCAATATGGCTATCAGAACAATCTTAGAGTAAATTAAAAATTAGAAAATGATTTGCCATCACTTTCTGCTTCAAACTCTTATTAAACAGCAGTCGATGAAAATAGAAAGTTAGATTTACTCAAATAGCCTGAGTGTGAAACTGAATTACTTCATAATGCAATATAGGCCTGTGATATTAATGTCCTTTATGAACATGAACTCCTAACTTGGCCTTTATCTCTCACTAGAAAAGGATCTCTGCATTAAACACTTCCTTAGTCTTGTCACCAGACGCTGTTCCAGAACATTTGGAGCCTTTAGCAGCGCTTTGCGTAGACTGTGTTCACTTGCCACAAAGAGAAGAAACCACAACATTTTCTGCTCTTTGATCCCCTAACTCTTCATGTCCATGGTTTGCCATGGTGATAGCTCTACTGCAGTCCTGTGTACTCCACTGCTTTATTTTGCAGCATTAAAATGGAGGTAATGTGGCAAAGATAGGTCACAGAACCACAGAACCAGCTGAGTTGGAAGGGACCCACAAGGAGCATCGAGTCCAACCCCTGGCCCTGCACAGGACAGCCCCAAGACGCACACCCTGTGCCCGAGAGTATTGTCTAAATGCTTCTTGAGCTCTGCCAGGCTTGGTGCTGTGACCACTGCCCTGGGAGTCTGTGTTCTAGCTCAGCCAAGTCAGAGAGCTCATCCTGACGTCTTTACTGAAACACAGCTCCCACTGCCTGCAGAGGGAATCTCACCCCAGAAAGAAGGTCAGGATCAGAACACATTTATCTCTGGCACATTTCCAACACATCGTTGGGCAGCTCTGGTGAGCAACCATGGGAAATGCACACACTGAAAATCCAGGATTGCGCTGCATTACATGCACATGGTGGTAATTAAAGAGAAACTGTTTAACTGGTGTCAATACAGAAGAGAGGCATTCTGGTGTTCTAATTGCCCCCTTGGAGGAAGGTAAACATTGCCCATATCTCTCCTCTTCTATGAAATGTTTCCTTTTCTGTGAAAAGAGCTTTCACAAAAGCTCTGCTTCTCAGTGTACAGTGGCCTTAGGAATGCTCTGAAATGCTGCCTTGCTGGGACTGCTTTAACCGAGCCTCTCCTGGAAAGGTGAAAAGGGCTTTGAGCGACACCCATGTGGCGTTTCTCTGGAGTATTTTTGACGATGAAGGTCACTTATCAAAGAAAATTCCACTTAGAAAATGTCTTGGTGCCAGAAATTATATTTTCTTCTGCTTTTCCTTTGAATTTTGGTTAGCAATAAGAATCTGGTATTCATCAAGTTGAAAACAATAACAGACTGACCCAATTTTCTCCTGGCATTAGCAGGCTGTAATCTTTAAAAGGTAACCAACCATGAATGGTTCCTGCCCTGTCACCCAGCAGTGGCAGAGCCCTGTCCAGCTGAACAAGGTAGTTTCAAAACAGTAGAAAACTGGAACCTGCTTTCCTATCTGATATAGTGCTTGCTTGGATTTTCTAACATCTTAGTAATGGACTCTTAAGCACTCACTGTCTGACAAATGAACACAATAGAATCACAAAAATTTCCTTTCCTCACAACATTATGCTGAAAGTATGGGCCCAATTGACCACTCTGACAGTTCAGCAGATTTAGTGATGCCAAATTGTTCTGCAACTGACACGGAGAAATTTTGCTCAGATTTACGACTGAACACTAAAAAGGCTTCAAATAGGTTTTGAAGCAACAAAGATATATTTTCCTTTCAAAGCCTTGTATCACCTTCTGGAGTACAAAGGTAATGCTTGCACATCATGTCAGATCCCTCTTGCTTTTTCTGGGCATTAGTGTATCAATTGTTATGAATAATAGAGGAAGGATACCTGTTTCCAAAGAAGTCTATAACAAAACTCCTACTGACTTCAAAAGGAAAGTCCTCTCCCTAGGCTCAGATCAACCAGCTATGGCAGTACCCTGCCTACAGAATTTACCAAAACATGCCCAAATATATGCACACCAATACCAAACCCATGACATTATATAATAATGTTAAAAATGAGAGTCTGGTATTTTTATCTCATAATTTCTAATCACATTTCATTAAGATTAATGGCATCTTATTTCCCTTGTGTTCACGTCACAGTTGGTTTTAAATCATGTCTGTTATGTAGCCTGACAATTTTTCATGCAATTTTCTTTCAGGAATTAGTATAACTGAGCAGTAAACTATTAGCAAAACAGGTGTTGACCTAGCTAGAATTAAATGTAAAAATATGATCTAAATCTGGTTATTTAGATATTGTGCTTATGACTTGAGGTTATTTTAAAACCAAAAAGAATTTTAAACTTGGACTTTTCTTAGTATACTGTATTTTTAAGGTTTTTTTTGATTAGTGAAGATTATATGTGGGTCTTCATAAAAGCGTACATAAAAATGTGTAACCTCAAGACATAAGAGCAAATTAATTTAGACAAAATGGAATAATTTATCCCTGAGGTAAGCTGGTGGCAGTAAGCCAGTCACTGATTTGGACCATCATGTTTTGTGTTGTTTACTTGGAAGTGGTTTCCCTTTGGAGCTGGCTTACTCCAGGTTGGCTGTGTGGAAGTGCCTTTGGGAGAACTGCTCTCTGCAGATTTTGAGGGTCGTGGTCCATAATTCAACTCCAGTAATGTTCAGGATTACAGCTTTTGCATGGGAGATTTTACTAACTGGTTGAGACAGCTCCACTGTTCTTAATCCTTGTGAATAGAAATGGATATAAATATTGGGGAATACTTTCTGCAGGGAGAAATAAGCTTCAGGCACAACAGTCACAGTTATAAAGTATTAGCAGTCTTCATAAGAGAAATGTTTCTCCTTTTTTACGTACACAATTTGTGTGCTCCATCTTCCTTTGAAGTCAGTTTTGCCTTTGATTTAAATGAGAACTCTATGGGACACAGACAATTTTAGTCAACACTTTTTCACATTTCCATTGCTTCGTGTTAACAACTCTGAGCTTCCAACACTTGGACCAGAGTCTTTGAGCAAGTCCTGTGACTTTTCTGCTTCTCTTCATCTCTTGAAAACATCACCTGTGGTCAGTAGCTTATATTTAGCTGGGTGCATGCCTTTAATGGTCCGTGTCTGAAAGTTGTGAATTTTGGACCAAGTTTAGATTCCTGCCATGTTTTCAGCCCCAGGAGACTGAGATGCTGAAATTTGGAAAAGCAAGACATTATTCTAAACGCACTTCTTAGGTGATGATAGAGCTCAACATTGTTTTTCTGGAAAGCACTGATGTTTCTACTCAGTCAGAAAAGATTAAATATTGCCTAATGGTTGTAAAGTTCTTTGAAGGTGAAATGTGCTATACAAATGATACATTATTTATAATGGTACCACAATATGCCTCAAGAAATAATCATGGAACTTAATAAGAAATTAATTTTCCCTAGATTTTTGCTTCAACATCCCATAAAAGTTAATAGAAAATTACAACACCGCACTCAGAGTCTAATGTAATGATTCTAAAGACCTATAGGAAGGACATATTGCTCCCTTTAGAGAACCTTACATGAAGCTTCCTATAGAATCTTACAAGTTTCATTTCTATTAAACTCTGTAGGATTTAGTCTCGAGTTTTTTTTGTGGTTCTTGTTTATTTATTTATCTTTTTCAATACATAAAATGAGAATTTATTAATTCAGGAACCTGTTTTTCATGTGCTTTCTGAAATTGCCAGTCCAAAAATTAAAGAATTCTTATGCTCTACAGAAGAGCAGCATTTGCAGACTTCTAAAGACAAAAGAGAAATTTTATTTTACGTGTCATTTCTAGCACATCAAGAACTGTTACAATGTGTTTAAAATGCATTTACATGGGGTTAGTTAACATAAATTCTTTGTAGAACCTTTGATGCCAGTGCTGCTAGGTGGCATTTTGCTAGTCAGCATTAGTTTCACCCATTTTCACAAAACATAAAAGAAAATATATCATTTTTTTTTTTTTTTGCTGTAATACCCATTTTTCTCTGTCTTCCCTTTTTGTATATGTTTCTATTTTATGATTCCTTGACTGTTTTTCTCCACTTCTCCTACTTGTTAACGTGAAAATATTTTATTAACAAGATGTAATATTGCAAAAAACATTTTATTACTTTTGGAAAAAATATTCAAGGCAGTAAAATATCACGTAGAAGATACTGTTTTAGCAAAGTTTCATCTTCAGACTGACTTAGTGTTGATTTGCTTCTTTAACCAAAACAGTCCCAAATTACATTTGAAATTCAAGGAGTTGGCTGAGTAGAATTAGGAGGAGCTACTTTACATTTCTTATGGAGTTGAGGGACTGTTAAGCAGTACTTCATTAATTTCAGTTCTTTGTGAAAAGTCATCAGCCTTGAGACTATTGTCACAGCAAAGAATTTGAGAAGTACAAATACTCAGAATACCCTGTGGAGAGTTTCTACTCTTTGGTTTTTGGATGTGTGGGGGTCTATCAACACTTCTTCTGCCCAGCTTCAAATAACTGAACTTTACCCTCAGTAACCCCCTCCCCAGAGCTGTGGTGCAACAACCAGCTCCCAAAGGCCTGAGATACGAGAAAAGGGAAAACAGAAATGGTGAAAGCAGCTTTCATTTAGCTAAATCATAAGATTAAGCTTTTGGAAATAAGGGATGTATTGTGGAATTTACAGATTAACTAATCCCAGGATTTGCCAGTCAGTACAAAGAGCCCTGTCTCCAAAAGGGAAGAATGAGCATTTCCAAAGGCACTTTGGCAGTAACAGAGTCTGGACACGACGGGATGAGGCGGGAGCAGGGATCTGAGCGGGCTGGGGTGAAGCGTGGGCTGTGCTCAGTTTCTCACACAGAGCAAGCTCTGCCTGTGATAGAAGGAGGCTGTGGGGGCACCCCTTCTGACAGCAGTGAGCAAAAACAGTGGCTGCATCCTCCTCTGGGTCCTGTCTGATGCTTGGGACATGAGGGTCCAGGGCAGGGAGGGGTTGGGCTGGTGGCTGAGGGGCAGTGGATCCAGCAGGGGCTCACAGGAGGAGATCAGAAAGGGGCAGAAGTGGTGCTGGAAGATTTGGAAGGAGCTCTGTGCCTTGGAGCTGGGCACACAGGAGCAGGTTTTGGGAAGCACCCTCACATCCTGCTTTGTCCCCTCTCTCTGTGAGGAGGAGTATGGAGGAAAGAGCTTTCCTCTGACTGCTGAGTAAAGCCACAAGATTAAAGATCTTTATTAGGAGAAGATTTTCCAAAAAAGTAATTTTTTGTCCAGTCAAAATTGTTATGTTCCCTGATCTTTCTCTGCTTCAGGCTCGTGGGCAGCTGAAATTCCTTCAGAGATTTTAAACTGAAGGAAATAAAATAATTTTTTCTTTAGAGAAACAGCTCTTTGGTCTGTCTTTCCTTTATTCTTTGACTTAAAGTTATGATTTTGCTTATTGCATATTCCTTCAATTCCTTCAGTTTTATTTAATCTCTTGTATGTAATTTAGGAAAGTCTCTCACACGCAAATAATGTAACAAGTGCAAGATAAAACTTGACTTGTGCCATTATTGAAAGGGCTTGTCAGTTAAGAATTCTTGTGCTTTTTCTTTTCTGAAAAAGCTGCAATACAACAACAATTTTGTAATTTTCAACAGGGAGAGATTTTTCGTTACAGAAGCAGCTGGGAAACCAGATGGAACGTCTGTGTTTCTTATTTTTTTCTTTTTTTTATTTCTTGCTTTAACTAAGTTCTGTGCCGTTAGAGGTGGTTCCTTTTCTCATGAAATAGATGTGGTTGCTATATTCTCAGCATGAGATTTGAATGCTTCCTCCTCTTTTAGAAATTCCTGTTGTGTTTCAGAGCTGCCTGGTCAATGCTGAGTTTGTTCCCCTTTTGGAAAAAATGCACACGGCGTTCCATATGATACCAGGTGGTCACAAAGGATGTGTGTAGGAAACAAATGGGAGTCAAATTCTGACTGAAGAATACCCCAAATTGACCTTCGTTTTTACAATGGGCTCTGAGTAAAGGAGCATGTCCCAAGCCTTTACCTGAAATAAAATGATTTCTCTCTTCTAACCATTTTGTGGGTTAGAAGATGTGATCAGACTCGTTCCATTTGGTTCCTTCAGCTCCCTAACAAAACAGGGAATTTCAAGAGTATTGTCTCATTCAAATAGTTTCCAGCTTCAGAACTAGCACACCATTCTCAGTCCGAACCATAATTTAAAGTTTGTTTTTCCTTTTGATGGTACCAGCTGAGTCCTGAGCCTTTCATCTTCCCCCCTTTGATATGTCAGTGGCAATTTGGAAAACAAAACTGTGTGTATACACTTACCTTTCCTGAAAAAGCTAAATAGTACCAAACTCTCAACACTGAGTATTTGTGTCTTATTTAGAGCTTCAGGTATTTCTGGCTCTGATATTTCCAACTTAGATTTGCTGAATCACTGTTTTCAGTTTTACTGAGCCACACATGTAAACATGCTGTTTTCTGATAGAAGTACCTCCACTGTCCTCCAGCCAACTGAAAAGTCAAACCGAGCAAATCTTCCTTCAGAATTTTAAAATTTGATAGAAATGTAGAAAATGAGAAGTTAAAGCTTAAATGATTTAAACTCTGTTCTTCTATTGATAAAATTCTGCAAGAAACTGACATTTCTGGTAGCCTTTCATTTAAGATGTTTTCCCAGTGGAACTCTTTATCATACAACCTGTGAGGATGTGATTTTGCTGATTTTGGTTCAGCTCATATAATTTGTTCTTCATAGCAGGGGATAGCTCCTATAACTTTGAAGTAGTAATATGAAAGAGCATCCTCACTTCACATCTTGCAGTGCTTTTCAGCAGGGATTCTTTCAGAAGATATTCACTCTTCTTTGCCTGAAGCATCAATCTTAAAAGTAAACTAATAAACTAATATTTATTGTATCTCAATAATTATCTTGGCTTTAATTATCACAACCACAAAAATTCTCATGTGCCTTTTCAAGCAATACTATCATCTTTGGCATTTTAATTGCTACCGTGTTAAGTTGTATGTCAACCCCTACAAATTATTCCAAGACCTCCTCTTTTACTAACGGGTTCTTTCCTGACATCACCACGACACTGACACAAAATAGCTGCCTGTGCAGATGTGAATTCAGCTGTGATCATCAGCAGGAGGAGCAGGTGTGGTCAGGTTATTGTCTGATTCTTGTCTCCGTGGGAAAAGGTTTGGAAACTCCTTCCTCTCCTTTTTGTTGAACAGTTTTTGATTCCATCAAAAAGCTGCCATTCCTGGGTGATTAACCCAGCGAACAGACACGTGCCAGTTTGGCTACGCCAGGTGCTTTGAAAAGTGTGTGGGTATATGTGGTAAGCACCACTCACTGTCTGGGAGATCCGATATTTCTGTAGGACAGTGCCACAGGTGAGACAAAACAGGAACATTTGGAAGGCCCTCAGGGTTCTGCATTTCCACACAGAAATGGATGTGAGGGGCAGCATGCTTTGAGCAGGGTGTGGGGCTGTCCTGCAGCTCCTGATACACCTCAGGGATGGTTCCTGTTAGACCCTGCCCTCAAGGGAGCATTGCTCTTGGCCATTAACTCCTTAGCAGAAAAAAATGCAAAAACTCGTTCAACTCCATCAAGGCCATCTCCCTGTCCAGAGTCAGAGCATGATGCTTTTTCTTGAACCTGACAGAACTCAATCAAAAACTGCTCATTCACTGCTGGTTAATCTTGCAACCCTGCCCACTGAAGTCAATATCATCTCTCCTTTCACCAAGGCCATCAATGTTTTAGCTGCCTGGAAATATGCCAGGTTGTGTTCCCTTTTTTTTTTTTTGTTTTTTTTTGTTTTGCTGTGGAAGTTGCAGATGGCAGGATATTTATTCACCTTGACTGATTTAAGAGGGTACAATATAGGCTTAAGGCTTTCAGTTTTGCTGTTTCAAAGGCAGAGAGCGAAACAGCAGAGATGCTGTTCTGCTAGTCAAGGCAACTTACCAAATACCATCTGAAGATAAAAGGATCACTGACATATTTGAGCAGAACAATATGTCTTGGCATTGCTCCTTGCCCCTTGTTTAAGAGCCAGATGGTAAATGTTCCCTTGCCAGGGTTCTATGTAGAAAACAGGCAAGTTATTTTGCTAAGGAAATGGCAGGCATGTCAGAATCAATAGCCTTGGAAAGCTCACAGTACGTGCCTCCTCCTGACAGATCGAGGGAAGCCGAGGAGAGCGGTGAGCTGGAGCAAGGCACTCACAGTGAGAGGTGATTTTGTTCTGCAAGCAGGGCAATTTCCTAACGACATATTACACGCTTCTGCCTTCTGTTTAGTGCTCAGAAGGAGCTGCTGGAAAGGGGATCACAGCACAGTGCACTGCTCACCTTCAAACGTCTGCGCGGTGTCTGCAGGCTCACGTGGCAAAGGCAGCTTGGCATTGCTTGTACCTGGCTGTGGGGATGCAGTGCAGCCTTTAGTGGGGTGCTGCTGCTGCCTACAAAGCTGCTGGTTGTTTCCATGATTTATGGAGGTGTAATGGTCAGGTTTGTGGAGGGAGATTCAGCCATACCTGTCTGAACTTGATGATTTTGACATGAGGTCAACAACACTACTGCATGTCAGGAGAAAAGTGCCGAGGGCAGCCCAGCTTATAGGAACTCTCCTCTTATGCTGTACAAAAGGAAACACAGGAAAGGAGGAATAAAGCAAGGTGTAGAGGCAGACTTGATATTTACTATGGCCAGAGGACACCACTGCATTCAGAATTTTCTATGCTGTCCCCACTAATATAAACACATGGTAGATTTATGTTGGCTTCAATTTGAAATTCAACCAACTTCTTTAAAAGAACTTACAGAGTTCCATAAAGCAGAAGAATAATGGATGGAAATGTTTTACATGCTTGGAGGGAAATTGGAGAGTACTAAAATGTGATAAAGCATTGTGAAATGATTTACAGGATTGTTTTGTGGTGGGAATATTTTAAATTGTTTGAGTTCTTATAGGATAATTAAATAGCTTACAGGACATGGTCTTTTCAGAGTGATGGGTCTGTCTGCGATCCTCTAGTACTGGATTTAGAAATATATTTAAACTCAGTTCTTGGCCATGAAGAACATTTTTAACAGCCTCTTGAAATATGGAAGCAAATGAGGAGACATACTAGGTGCCAGGCTCTCAGCCACGTTAGCCAGGGTTAGGAGTAAAAGAGTCTTGCAAACAGGAGTGTGGAATTAATTTTAAAAGATTTACCAACTCAAGAAACTAGACAGAGGGATTTAATTAAAGTCAGAGGAGATGAGAGGTAGCTAGATTAATCATGGAGGCTGGATTAGTTGATGAATGGAGCCCTTTTGTCTGTTCTTAGTTGATATTAATTTCTGGTGCTGTACTCATTTTTTATAGATTTATGGCATGTATATTAAAGAAATCCCACTGCTTGGGCTGGTTGAACACATTTCATTTCACCTACTTTGTTTTTAATGTATTCTGTTAATGGTTTATGATTGTCATCTAAGTTACAAGATAACCTTACCAGTCCTTTACCTTAGATGACTCTTTTTCAACAGAAAGCCGTTTTAAAATCATTCACCGAATGGAGAATATCAAGCATCAACTATAAAAGCATGTCATCAAAAAAAACCAAACCAAACCCAAACCCCCAACTGTATGAAAAATTCAAAAAAGAAACCCAAGAAACCAATCACACAAGTACTTAAAAGAAAATTCAGTCACTTCAATGTCTCAATATTAAGTGAAACACATAAAATACTGAAAAAACAGCTGGATTTAATAATTTGTTTGGAATCTAAACAAATCCTCAGGAATCCAGAAACAAGTCTCCTTGAAAGCAAGCCCTGGATGTATCAAATGTGTTAATATTTCCTATGGAGTCAAGTGTCATTGTGTGCTCTTGACAATGCAATTCCATTTTCAGGAAAAGGTCAAAATCTGTCTCCATTGCTTTCAGAAGTGGTTGTATCTGTCCCTGATAGGTAACCAAAAAGGTGTTACTCAGTCACATATTTCAAAAACATACATAGACACAGTAGGTTGTTTTATTTTGCAGGCTTCTCATCCCTGCTGAATGTATTTCAACTGTACAACTGGACAACTGTAAAAATATTATTAAATGAAAGAACTCAATTAATAAATACCTTAAATCCAGAAGTTGTTAGAAAAACAGCAAGAGACAAAGAAGTGGGAACAAATCAGGTCATAATTTGTCTGCTGCTTAAAGAAGCAGAAATGCTGTAAGTTAGAACCATGACTATGACACAAAGAGATTACTAACTAGTAATTCATATTAATTATTCTGTCCCTGTCAAGGTCCTTTAACAAGTCTTTCTGAATATGCTCTGTTTTCTTATATACTATAATGATTTTGTACTTTTTATTGGTACTTTCATTGCTTGCTAAGGACTTAACATCTAAGAATATTTTTTAATGGGATTTTTCCAGATGGTGCTCTAAATTTGGGCCTCTTTATGTTCCATGTTGTCACAGTTAAGCAGAAGGCAAATACGGGTTTCTGAGACTGGTATGTTAATTTTTCAGTGTTGCTATTTCTATTTCAAACACAGATATGCAGAGCTTATACTGACATATGTGTGTGTGTATGCACACTAATTATTATAATTTCCCAAGGTCAAGTAGAGCTTGTGTTCTTTTGGAATGACATTTCCCATCCTTCTACCATCTCTGGCTTTACAAGAGGGGTAAGGCTAAAACTAAGACGGCCAGGCTTCTGTTAAAACTGGCAACACTTGGCATATAATTACATACACTGGAATATATTGCAAATTGACCTTCCCTGATATTTCTAAATGTATTGTTGTTGGCACAGAATGGTCAAGAGTGTAATTATTTGTTAGACTCCATTTGCAAACTTCTCAGTGACTGGCAGCACTGAAACGCAATAAGTAGGAATAGGAATATTCTTCTCTTCCTGCCATTTGTTCCTTCCTCTTTTCCACCTTTGCTTCATTAGCTTTATGCTTATCAATGCCCAGTGAAGGCTTTAAAGCATAAACGTGTTGATTTTAGGGGAATCTTGATCAGTTGTTAGGATAAGCAATGAGTTTCATATGGTAACTCCCACTTTGGCATTACAGTGTAGTTGGAACGAACAGATTTTTCAGCTGGGACAGAGGTTGTGCCCTTAGAGATTCTCTGCTTCGACAGCTCCCAAGGTTCCTGCCGTTTTCCCAAATTATCTGTTTCCAGTGGGCATGTGAAGCACCACTTAGCAAGCTAGCCCACAGTCTATGACTTCCATTTCATGCTTCAGTGTTTTACCATTACGTGCACGCTCAGAGTGCACCGAGCGCTGCTTGCTGCCACTCGGGCGGTGATGGAGATGAGAGTATCTGTTCAGGAAGATTTCATTTAAACTCTCTGTTCTCTTCAGCAAGAACATTACAGGAGCCACTTGATTGCAAGTGATAGGAAATGTGCTACGCCTGCATTTATTTTATTTTATTTTGTTTTATTTTTGGTGCTAAAAGGGGCTTAGCCATTAGGAGTGGGGTATTTCAGGGCAGTCTGAGCTACTGCTTTTAGGCAGCTCCATGAGCTATGAGGACTGTGCCTTCCTGTAGCAGTGTTGGTGTGTGTTTAACGGACAAGAATAGATGACAAGCAAGACTCAGTAACAGGCAAAAGGATTTTGTAGGAGTAAATTATGTGGCTGCGAAAAATTTAATTTTTTTTATTCCCCAAGATTCCTACTCTGTGTTAAACATGTTAGATAGAAGCAGCAACCTTCAAAGCAAAAGAGAGGTTAAGGACAGTACTTTGAAAGCCTGACTGGATTTGTGTTTCTGGGCTCAGGTAACTATCCAGGCAAAGAGCTTATAATTTTAAAAATGAATTTTTTGAAGTGTACTATGTCTGCCTAGGAGATGAAGCCAGTTCTCTTGTCTGCCTCTAAATCTTCTTGCTCCTATTTCTGGCACCAGAAATTATGCTTAATTGCCAGTGATGAAGTATGGCTGGCATCATTTTGCTTTTCATAAATGGATGATTCGGGTTCATTTTGTTCTGAGAATTGCCCTTCCTCAGCCATTGCGTTAAAGTTTGGAGAATGAGGTGATAAAAAGTGATATTAAACATCTTTTAAAATCCTTAAGACTGAGGCGAGAGACTGTGGTGTGAATGGATAGACTTGGAGAGACTTAGCCACAGCTTTGTAAATATGTACTCAGAAAAGTTACTGGTAAGAAACTACACTAGCAGAAGTCTTTATTCAGAAGAGGAAGCAGCAATTTTATCAGTAAAAGTGCTGCAAAAATCTTAAGGCTAATGCTCAAGAGCCACTGTCACTGCCCAGAATTATATATGAAGTTGAATATGAGACACAGAAAGAAAAAGTATTCATCTACCTTCTATCTTTGCATTTTCTGGGTCTGAAGCAGTAAATCTCAGCTTGAACAGATTCATTAAAGAGCTGAAAAGAAAAGAATACTGTATTCCTAAAGAATGCAGGGAATAAAAGTTATACTTCTTTAACTGATATATTTAGCCGCAACATTTATTTCTCTTACAATGTAAATCTGTGTAATAACTGCTATCTCTTGTCTTGGAACTTATTCTGAATTCTACCTTTTTAGTGAACTGTAGAGGCTATAAGCCAAATTTACAGAGAATTTGAGCCTCTGTACCCAACAGAAACACAATCAACGACCAAGGCTGGGCTCCAAGCTATTAATGAATGCTACAATTAACACTAGAAAACATTTCCCAGTATATTAATCCATCCCTGTAGCCCAGGATGTCCTGGGAAACAAGGACAGGAACTTCTCAGGGGAAGACGGATAGCAGAATATAGCTTACTAAACATTAATTAGTGTAGTAACAGTACACTATTCGCTTTCCTACTTCAGGGCCTCATTTGCTATGGCCTTACACAGAGAGAGGGATGTGGGCTATGCATGATTCATTACCGATATTTATTTGCCCTGGCTGTTGTCAAGGTGCCGTTTGAATGTTGTATGTACACTAACCCCCTTTTGGTGTGTGTATTTTCTCTCTGCATCTTTCTATCCTTAAGGTGTGATTTTCAAACACATTTAGCCTCTCTGGTGTCTTCAGGAGTGCAGGGGGAATGTGTTGTTGCAATCTCACGAGGTGATAACTGCAATGAGGTAGTTTCTTAAATATCTGTAATTCTACATGTGAAATTGAGGCTCACACCTAACAGAGCAGCCTTTTATAGCATAAAGCTGTTAAAAATTGCACTGTCTAAACCCATACCAATAAGAATATCACTGGTCATAAAGGCTGTAATTCTAATTCCAGGCGGGTATTTCACAGGATTGTTTAAATATTCATTATGCATAGGCCTAAAATGTCAGTACATAGTCTTAAAATTCCACTACTTGGGCTTTCAAGGTCCTAATTAAAACAACCATATGATGATATCTTCTCTTCCTATATTTAGCATGCTCCTACACTGTGTTTGCAGTCAATTGTTTCAGGCTATAAGGAAGGTGAAAGGCTCTTGTTGTTTCCTGACAACATTTTGTAAAAGCTGCATTATTGCTGAATGAGGAATATGTATCAGTGCCAACTTGCTTTCTTCCTCGGGCATGTTGTGCATTTTCTTCAGTAATTTGTTATTGTTATTAACTTTTAAAGCTGCCTTAGCTTGGAAGAGAAGCACTGTTCTTAACTTTTCCTTCTTTCATATTTTTTCAAGCAAGAGAAAAAAAATATTTTCTCACTGTTAGCTGTGTATTCTCTCTACGTTGATGCAGAACGAGACAGGGATGGCAGAAACAGAGCATACACATATGAAGCATCTTATCCCTGCTAGGCAAAGTTTAGGGCTTTGTAGCATCACAAAGGGCCGTCACCGTCCTGACAGCAATTTGAAGATTTTCCTCTGGGATGACTGCACTTAAAAATGAACTCAAAGCATTGTAGACTTCAAAAAGAGCCTCAAAGACTTATTCTGTGACAGAGTAAGTCCCATTTGGCAGTCACAAACAACGTTTGTGGGATTTGAGGACCTGCCATGCCATCCTAAGGGAGTAGCAAATCTTCCAGGGACTGGTGCAGGAAAGGAGGGTGAGGTAACATGTGAAGGACAGCACTGCCGTGCTAAAAATCTATTTCAGGAAAACAAGCAAAGAAAATGGCCTGAAAATGTTCTTTTCAACTATTTGAAAATATTTGTCTTTTAATTACTTCAGACTTCATTATCTCAGCTAGTCTGACATCCAGGCAGCTCCCAAGCTGTTTGGAGCACGCACAATCCTGGCAGTGTGGCACTGTGCAGTTGTACCTCTCTTGGCTCTGAGGAGCTGCCCCAGGATGGGCCTCACAGTGCAGTCCTGGGCTAATTCAGCTGTGGGGAACAGGCTCTTCTCCTCACAGGCTGCCCTTTGCTGCAATAAATGCTGGCAGCTTCTCTGGGTGTTTCTGTCTCAATGTGATTCCCATGTCCTCACACCCTGGATGCTTCTGTTTCATAGCCAAACCTGTAAGTCTGTGTGAGGATGAGTCTTCTTCTACATAATAAAAAAATGTGTAATTCTGGACTTAAACCTTCAGATACTTTCAAAGAGTAGTCAGATATGTTTGGGTCTTTTTTTTTTCAATATTTATGATGAGACCTGAACTAGGATTTTGAACCATCTGAAAGCTGTTAAGTGCCTATCTCCTCAAACCACCACTGCTCCTTGCTGAAGCCATCCAACAGAGCATCTCTACTGGATTTGCACCCCTCCTGCACATACAGATTTTCTCCTGAGAAGAAAGAGAGCAGAGGGATATGATTTACTGTAAAATGTCTACAAGCTGCTGTACTGTGGTAGAGTTCTTTATCTGTGGCCATACAGGTGATTTTCTGTGCCGTGCATGGGTGTGATTCCAAACCCCTCCTGCTGCATTCCCTCTTTGCTGTACTCATCATTTAATGGGGAGGCTCCCAGGCCTGTGGTCAGAGGTGGCATCTAGACTTTTGTGATTTGGGTTTGTAGAATATGGCACACATTGCAGCACCTGTTTAATAGTCCATCTGTGACTTCAGGCAACAGAAAAAAGTAATTTGTAGCTTAAAAAGGACAATTATGGAGCAAGCCAATCATTAGGAATCTGACCCTATGGCTGCTGCAGTACGCTGCAAAGTTCCATCAGGCAGCAATGTTGGTCCCTGGTGCTGGAAGAGCTGCTAATGGAAATGTGCAATTCTGCTAAGAGCTGTTCCAATCTGTTAAAAAAAAATTTTGCTATTTGAGAGACTAAATAGGAATTTAGAGAGCATCAGGATGTTTCTGGGGTTTTTTTACTCGCACTTATTTTGCTGTGAATACTTCATTGTTATGTTCATCAGTGAACTTTGATACTGTTTGAAGTTTCAGTCAGATAACAGCAATGCAAAGTCAGCTTTTAATGACAAATAATCATGAAACATGAGTGAAGCACATAGCTAATAAAGTGACATTTTATTCAGCTGATGAATAGCAAAAAACCCCCAACAGCGTGGGAGGGATGAACTGCTCACTCATCTCCATTGGGAAGTCAATTTTTGCACCTGTAAAGTAACACTGATTTAATATTTTTGTGCCCTTCTCCTTAATCAGCCCCATTTTATTGTCCAGAGGATGCCTTTGTTTTCTGAGTCTCAGCCTCAGCAGTCCCAGTGACTGTAGGTATGATTATATCCTCCAAATCTGTCCAGTATAAATATTATTGGATAGAAATCTAGACTGGTGACAGGGCCTGTACAATTGGTAGAGCTAATGACAGAAGTAATACAGGTCACTGATCAGTGTATTCTGTGATTTCTTGCCAAAAAATTTATTCACTTTGAAGAGTCAACATACACTTCTGCTTCTACACAACTTAGCCATCAGTGGGGTGGTGATCAGCAGTTACCCAGTTTGATTCCGTTCCCAGTAAATCATGAGAAAAAGGGCCAGATTTGCATCTTACATGTGAGGTCAGGACCACACAGGTTCCATATTTAACTATGGAAAGATCCATCATGCCTCACTTCAGTCGAGGCAAACCAAACATGACTAATGAGGAGGGATAACTGAGAAGTCAGCAAAAGTCATCATAAATTCCACACCAATCAGCATTCCCGGAAGTCGGCATGGTCACGTAGAGGAAATGTGCCTTTGAGAAGGTGAATCATTCTCTGTATCAGTGCTGTCACTTGTCCACCACGGGAGATGGCTACTGGACATGAGGGAGCTGGGTAATAAATGTATTAGTTGTGGATATAAAAATTTGTGTAACTACGTGTTTTAAGAAGCCATTTTGGTTAAAATTATTGTTACTTGCCAATTGTCATTTAGATGCTGATGGAAGCCCTCCTCTAAGGGTGAGATTCCCCTGTGCTGCCCAAGGAGTTTTGCCCTCAGAGCACACCCTGGGTGCCAGTTTTCTGAACAAGCCGAGTCCCCCTAAAAATGAGCTGAATCAGTCCTGTTGTGATGTGAGCAACAGGGCATGAGCTTGAGTGTCTCTTCCTGGGTGAGACCAAAAGAGGAAAGAAACCCTATTTTTCCTCTGTGTTCTGAGGATGACAAGTGGAGATATGTGTCTGAGTGACAGCTAAGCACAGGCCTGGTTCCTCACCTGTCTTCCCTCTGAGAACAGAACTGCTTGACACTTAGTGATGGCTGATTTATTGACTGGGTTTGACCTGCCTTTATTGAGTTAGCACAAGCAAAATAACATCTGCCAGCTTCTGCCACTGTCAATGAAAGTTAATGTTTTAATGTGGGTACCTGAACCACAAACATCCTAAATCTTTTAATTTCAAGACTTGCCCATGCCTGGAAATTACACTATTCCTTATTATACGTGGATTGTTTTGCCAATTTTATTTAAATATATTTATGTATGATTGCAGTATCTAGTTCTATTTGTAGTGTCTTTAGAAAAAAAAAAATATACATGCAGCCTGGTACAGAATTGCAAAGCTGTTGATAGCAAGCAGTACAAATATTTACAATCCAAATGGGCAGGAAAAACATGTGCTGTTATGCTAACTAACCATTGGAAGCATGTCATGCATGGCTGAACAACAGAGCATTAAAAGCTGAGAAAATGCTAAATGGTGCTGATTAAAAAAAAAAAAAAAGAAAAGGTCCCTAAAGGCCAAGGACTCAAACAGATTTATTCCATGAAAAATGCAATCTGTTTTCAGGCCCTTGTACAACAGCAGCCTTAATCTGTTAATCAGTAAGACTTAAATAATTATTTTTATTTATAACAGCACCCTAAATGTTTAAGCTGTGTTCAGCCATATGGAAGCATAGTGTTTAGAGACATCAGTCACTTCACATATTCCACATGGGAGAAGGATAGATCAGAGAACACCAGCCAAACACAGGATCGTGGGAGAAGAGTGGTGGTGCACATCACACGTGAAGCTAAATCAAGAATTAGTTCTAGAAAAGGCACTGGACTGTGAGACAATAGTTCTGAATTTCATTTCCCTCTCTCCTAGCAGTATGACTAAACTCTTTGATTTTCTAAAGTTTTCTTTCTTTCTTCCTAGTCCCTCTCTATTTTGCGAGCTTTCTGTAGAAAAGCCTATCTGACACCGAGTGTGCGTGAGCTTTTCCAAGCCAAACTGAAACCAGATTTCCAGCAGGACTGTTGGTGCTACAGCATTCCTGTGTTACAGAAATTATCTTCTGCTGAAATACCACTGTCCTACAGTTCCCAATCCTAATGCAAACTCTGAAAATTGGTGTTTGGTGAGTACCATTTGTAATCAAAACGAAAAATGAGTTTAGTTTGGAGTACTGCTGCTAAAACTAATTGTTAATGGCACCCCGAAGGGACACTGAAATGAAGAAAAGTTTTGGTAAATATTCCCAAATTAAGATGGCATATCTGCAAACCACAGCTGGTAACAGGCAGCTGAGATTTTCATAGCTGTTCTGGATAAATAGTACCAGCCTTCTGTATGTGTTTATTCTGCATTCCTAAACTGGTTTGCAAACCCTTACCCACTGCAGTAGAAAAGGGTACATCTTAAAAGACAATTAAGTTTCTCTTCATAATGTTTAGCAAATGAAGGTGACAGGCAGCTGGGACCACCGCCTACTTCATAGGTTAAAAATATATAGATATACTCAGTAAGAGGTTTTGACCTCTTAAGCAAGGGATGGGGTTTGTTGGTCCTTTCCCTCAATAATATTATAAATCTTCTTTTCTAGAACCATGAAACAAGACTGAAATAAAGGATGTATTCTGTTATAATGTCGTGTATTGTAATACAGGAACATTTAAGACATCTTTCTTCTGGTTTGACAGAGTTTACTATAGATATAACAAAATGAAAAGCATTTACTTGAAGACCAATCTCCTTTCTGAGCTCTACATATGTTGGGTTTTTTTGTGAGTTTGACCGAAAAGAGAACTTGTCATATTTAAGTATTGAAAAATCAAATCCAATTCTCATTCTCTACTCATAACTGATGATTAATATGTTGTTGCATAGTACCACAATGCTCAGCTTCCATGTTACAACGCCATTACTTTTCCTCTATTGCCAAACACCAAGAAGCTGTAGTTCTCTGCCTGAATGTAGCTGAGGCTTTCTGGCATCCAGTGTCATGTTTTTCCTGTGATAAATCTGCCATTTTTACAGAGAGCCTGAGCAAGGTTGCTATACCTCATTTCAAGTGTTTAAATATTTTATTAAAACTCAAACGTCCAAGGTAAAGAGGAAAAACACAAGGATGGTGTGAGCTGAAGTGCTGTATGGTCAGAATGAAAAACAGTAAGGAAAACAGAGCTCAGAAAGGTTAAGATAAAGGTCAGGAACGCATTAAATATGCTTTTCTTGTATACCATAGCATTTCTATTAATTAGAAAAAGCCACGAGTATGCTTAAAGCAAACACCTTGGGAAAATGCAGAGTTCAAATCATAAGAGATGGGCATTATCATGAATGAGCATTCTGTAATGAAAACCAAGGTGATTTTTATTTCATTATTCTTTTTCAATAAACAAAATGTCAGACCCATGAACATCTCCTGTTCTGACATCAGGAAGTCACCCTGCTGGTACTGTAGATGGCCACAGAGAAAAATTGGAACTGGCCAAGACCTAAAACCACCTCTGCTTCTTTGAGAGCCACAGTGCCAATTCAGTGACCAAAATTCCATACAAAGGCTAATCAGCCCTTACTTTTCAGAATGCCAGCTTACAGAAAAAGATGTATTTTTAATTTTTTTTAATATTTTAAGGCAAAGTTGGCTTTTTTCTTTTTTTTCTTTTCTTTTTTTTTCATGTTAAACAAATAGCTGTTTTCTCTTTATGCGGCTTAAAAGATTCAGTTAGTGATAGGCCACACATTTGGAAGTATGTTGTATATTCCAGCTAGTGTCACTGAACTCCAAATCTATTGCTATTGTTTTTATGACTGCTAAGGAGTTATGGTTTAATTAGCAATGACCTGTCATCTGCGCAGTGCATAGGTGTGATGTTCCTGACTTTGCATGAAAAAACACTGAGGTTACTGCTGGATAAAGTAATTTCAAGTTCCATCCCTTGGCCAGGGTAGATATGTTGTGTTATCAAGTTGTCAGAACTGCTAGATGGTTTCATTTATTTTCTTTCTGGTATCTGAAAGTCATGCCTGCGTCTGCTATTATGGCTTGGTTTCTGCATAGCTCTTTAATTTGTAGAGGTCTCATTGACAGCAAGAAAAATTAATACTGGAGCCAGTGGAATACATAATGCCTGCCTGCAAAATGGTGTCTCCTCACATCCAAATAAAGTTGGGAAGGTGAGGGAAGGGTAGTGATGGGAGGCATTAGAATTCCCCAGGACAACTGGATTGGAGGATGCAAATGTTCGTGGTTAAAATAAGAGCAGTGTTACCCTCAGTGCTACAATAAGGTTTCACATAAACTTTGTGTTAAAACTGTGCTCGTAGGAGGAATTTGGATGTATTTAGGGCATTATGCATCTGAGGTCTGTTTGATTAAGATTTAAATGTGTATGTGAGAACCTGATAAATGTGAGTCCCATGTGACTGGAGGGAGAGAAGGACAGCATAAAAACGAGAAAGCAAAATAGATAAATACTGAAATGAATAATGTAGTACCTTGAAGAAGCCAAGAAAGTGAGAAAAATATATGAAATGTCTCTCAAAAGGGAATGGTGCTGTCATATTTCTTTCAAGGCAGGAAAAAACAGGGTTTTGAAATTACAGCAATGATATTCAGCAAATGTTCGTTGGAATATTAAAAGATTTATATAAAACTAGCTTTGGGGTGATTAAAAAGGTCTTTTCAACAAACTCTTAAATTAAGCTCTCCACGATCTATTTGAATGGATGGGGAAAGAGAGTCACAGAGGAAGAAATTTGTCCATGACCCCTGAAAATGTAAGAGAAAGGGCAGAGAGCACAGGTCCCATTGCTTGCCTTGGGCCTTGCCTTTGAGAGTGCACATCCCTGCCTGTTAGGGATCCTGAAGTTCTAGTTGTATTTTTGACACAGCTGGGATTTTTTTTCACTTTCTTCTGGGGCATGTAGTGATGGCTTCTGCTGAGAGCATGCTAGAATAATTGGATTAAGAAGGCGAACCACTATACTTATTCTCATTTTCCATTGAATAAATACTTCCAAAGCCTGCCCAAGGTATTGCTCCATCTGGTTCCACCTGGCATTTTGAAACACGTTTCATTTAATGTGTTTAGTATAGATTTACAAACATAAAGCCAAAAGCAGAAGTGAGACTAAACGGGTACGTAATTCATACCTCTTTCTGCCATGGAGGCTGTGCCCTTCGGCTCAGAATTGATTTCAGTGTGGAGAATCTGAACTGTACTCTATGTGTGACAATGCCTTGGGAAACCCAAAAGTTGCTTGAAAATGTGCACAAATCAAAGCAATCTGGAAGTTATCTAAGATCAAGTGAATGCTGATATAACGGGTCATGGGTTATTTAAAGTTATTTATTTATTTTAAAAAGCGACATAACTCACTGTATTCAAATCAGTTTTCCTCAAAGCCTGCATTCAGGAATAATATATTCCTAAATAAAACATTTTTAGAATGATTTCATGATTTCATGGCTTTCCCACTTGGTTTATTTGCTCAAAGTAAAAAAAAAATTAAAAATAATTTGCTTCTGAGTTCCAAGATTTTTAGCTGGACTCCATGGCCTATCTCCCTCTAGTACGAAGTTACAACTGCATATATATCGTAAAATTATTTATCAGCGTTTGCATAACACTTCTCATTCAGAAGGATCCAGAAATACTCAATAACCTTGAAAAATTGTAATACAAACTACACCAAGGCATATTTTCCCCATCATTGAAATGCAGGCAGGACGCTGCTCTTGACAGAACAATCTTCTGCTCTGATATGGTGCATCCTGCATTCCTGTGTTATTGTAGGCTGCTCTGGGGAGGGTATGCAC
The DNA here is from genome assembly GCA_013398055.1 of Ifrita kowaldi. Lineage (NCBI taxonomy): Eukaryota > Metazoa > Chordata > Aves > Passeriformes > Cinclosomatidae > Ifrita > Ifrita kowaldi. The sequence goes on from VZRS01009358.1 coordinate 104,523, forward strand.
AGAATGGCAAATGAAGTATTGTACTCTGTATGTTATTTTTTTATTTGGGGTTGTTAAATATAAATATTGCAAAGCCATTTCTGTCATAAGCTCTCTATACTGTAATCATTTCCTCTACTTGACTGGAATATTAAGTGTTTGGCTGGAAGTATTGTAGGTCATTTGCAGTGGCTGTTCAGTTAGATACAGACCTGACCTTCATCTGGTTAATTTCCGCCTTCAGCCGCAAGCAAACACTTGTGGAGATTAATGAGAATTGTCTGACACCTTTCTCTGAAGTACTAAAGAATTGTTTTATAAAGTGAAATTGTTTATGAGTTGCATTTAGTGTCTACATGCATTTAGGGTTTACATGAAGCACATTCTGAAGTTAGTGATTCCTAGAATTGGGAGTTCAGTGTGAACTTGAAATGTTCTCATTAATATATATTTGACCAATGAGACAGTGAAAGTCATGTGGTAGTTCCTGAGCAGATTCACTGTGGCTGTTTGTCCATTGTCCTGAGAAAATAACAGTACAAATAGGTTGGACTTGGAAGTAAATAAGTAAGCATCTAGCTAGGCTGCATACAGCTAACTTTTTGATACTTATGATGGGCTTATTTTTGTTTATCACTTCCTGCCCCTGTGTTTCCATAATCTCTGTGCAGTTGCAGAGTTAATTTTTCCTGTGCTCACTCCAAGGAAAAGTAATGCAGGAGAAACAAGACAGGCATCAATGTCAGACAGCGTCAACTCCTTCTTTCAGACATCAATCATCTCTCCCAAGTACCTCAGAGACAGCAGGCTTTGGGTGAGCAGTAGCACTTCATTATTTTCTTCACTTCCCGCAGAGTTTCCCCTGGTTAAACAAGCCCAGGCAGAAATAAGAGTCCAAATGGACATTTGCACCCTTCCTGATGGCTTGACCTGCCTCCTTGGCGAGCAACCTCTCTTTGGTAAGCTGAGCCCTGAGGGTCTGTACATGGCAATACACAAATGTAAAAGTGAATGCAAACTGTGTCTGTGCTCTGAGGCACTTGGCATTTACCCGGGGGCTACAAGACCACATGTTCTACTGCAAGTGCTCCCCTGTGGGAGTTTGTCAGAAAGGTGCTGCATGCTTGGGATTCTCAGCATGTCCGGGTTTCACCAATCTGACGGAGGCTTCATTTAGGCAAGCTTGTTTCAGAATTCAGTTTTATGTATCTCCAGCTTTGCTAATGGTGTTAGAAATGCCTTTGGACCCAGGAAGTGGTATGGGACTCCCAGTTTTTGATTCAGTTCTTTGCTTTGCTGAATCACCCTATCTGACCCTGGGCAAATCTCCAAACCTCTCTGGGTTGGATTTATCCCACCTAACTTCTGATATTTAATGAGACACGAAGTAGTCATGTTGCTGCCTAAGGCTTCCTGAATAGTTAATGGACAAATGTGTGGCATTTCTACATAGCTGTGCATAGCTCTTCCCCTTGAATATACAAAAAGCTTCAAGCTTCTGGACTCTCAGCTAAGGTAATTCAGTTAGTTTGTCTATATTTAGGTGGGATGAAACCACTGAATTCTGTGCTTTTGCTGCTATCTATAAAATGAAGAGTGCTTGCTTTTTCTCCTCTTTTCTCATCCTACTTATTCTCTCAGACAAGTATTGTCTGCAACAATACAGGTCTGTTCAAATGCAGCCTTGATTTCCATTTTCCAAATGCAGTGGTCGGGCCTTTTCATTGCTGTAATAATACAAATAATAACAGAAGCTCTCCCTGTTTCTGCTTTGCATCAGCCAGATTTAATTTCCTCTGCCAAACTATGGGGCTATTCAATTTGCATTAACACATGTTAATGATTTTGGAATTAAATGTAGCACCTTATTTCCAGATTAAAGTTAATGTATACCCCTGGCAGGACTCTGAGTGATAGGAATCTGTCCAGGAGGATGATTGGCATGTGCATTCCATGGAAGTGGTCCTGTTCTATGGGTGTTGCTTCCCTCCCTGCTAAGCAGCCTTCAGTCACTCTTCAAACTAAGCCTCTATTGCTGCTGCATTTTAATTTTTGTTACTGGGTGCTGAGTGTTGAGTGCATTTGAAAGTTCCTGGGAACATATTGACTGACTGTATACACTTTACTGTCATGGAAATGCATCAAATGAGTGAAGCAGGCTAACTGTAGAGTTCAGAAGTACATCCCCCACCCCCCCCCATCCACCCCAATTTTAGGTAGAGTGCTTTGTTTTTCAGAGTTCCAATTCTGAAATTTCTTGATTTATTTTTTTCATTAACTCGGTTTTATTAGATTTTTCTCTATCAATTTAAGTACAAGAGTTTCTGAAACTGGCCCACACTCTTATCATGCCTGAAAGCTCAAAAAACCAATAGGAATTTTCTGGTAACACAAAAAAAGATTTCCTTTTCAAATGTCACCTTCCCTCAACAAATTGATCCAAACTATGTGAGTCTAAATGTTTTGTTATTGCTACCTTGTGCTGTTTTTCTTCTCCCAGTTTTTACAAGGAGACTGTAATGTCATGGCTCTTTGAGGATGCAGGATGCAGAAAATGACCATTGTACCTGCAGTGTTTGTCTTCTGACCAGGAAGACTTCTAGACAGTGTTGTCAGGAATAAATAATATAGTGACATTTTTGTAGACTGAGCCAAAAAGATTCCCTTATTTTAAGACAAAGGAGAATGACAGCCACTGCTCTCAGAAGAAAAGCTTAATCAAAGCTTAATTCCCTCTTATAATTAAGTCTTCAAAATTGATACATGACACATTCAAGCATGGCATTTTTAATTTAATTAATTTTCTAAGGACTAGAAGACTAACTCTGATTAAAAAAGTACAGTATGCCAAGCTAAACTTCCAGAACCATACTGAGAATTCTCTGCCTGTGATGCTGCAAGAGCCAAGTAGGCCCTGGAAGTTACAGCAGCACTACAGTAGGAACAAAATCTGACCTTATGAAGGCCAGGCTGGTTCCTCTGTCTGCATTTTCCTGAGAGCTGGGGCACAGGGCTCAAGGTTACATGAAGGAGGACAGGAACAAGACCTTGAATTGTTGCATTATCTTGAATTATCTCTATTTGAAAAGAGGTTCCCACTATTGTTGTGTTGTATCTTCCCTGCGTAAGTTCCCAAGGATGAATTTTGTTTCCTCCCATGGTTCTGATGCTTGCTGCCTTTATCCTGGCTGTCTGTTCAAACAATAAATTGAGTACCAAGTAAAAAAATCTAAAGTACCAATTATGTGATACACATCATATGTTCACTGCTCAGAAGTGTTGTTGTCTGGGTGTTTCTCTCCAGAAGTTCTCCACTCTCAAGTACTTTCCACCCTGTCCCACAGCTTGGTTGGGTACTTTGATGCTTCTCACCTCATGGGGACCGTACAAGGAAAAGAATGGAGATGAGTGCATTGAACCAGGCTGTGATTTTGCACTTCTTGCGATGAGCGTTATAAAACTCAGTCCTTGTGAGACAAACAGTCAGTGTTTTGAATTAGAGAACGCTGTATGGGGTCACAGTGAAACTCTTCACATCAGGAGTCATTTGGAAGCACCTTTGGCTCACCTATCCTCAGTTTAATAATTTTGTGCCTCTCCAGCAGGTGTCCCCATGTGGTAGTTCCCAAAATAGGAAAGGACCAGATGTTGGTGTTGCTACACTGAATTCAACATAGCTAATGCAGGCTTGCCATAAATGAAATGTAGGGACAAACTGTTAGGGGTCATATCGTTACCAGTTCTCCCTGTGTCAGCATTATCAAATAAATTATTTAATTAGGAATTTTGAGGGAACAGGCAGCAGCTGGCTGAGCGAATTCCTTTCTCCTAGATTCTGGAAAATTTCAAATATAGTTGTCTTTCTTTTGAGAACGCTTGCAATACGTGGTGTTTCCTTGAACTGTAAGGTGGCTTTTCTTATATTTTTTAGATGTAGAGATTTCGATTCACATATTGATGTAATATTTATATATGTTTTCATAATGCATTTCAGGAAAGGACTGTGCTGTGCCTGGAGCACACTAAGAATAATCATTCTTTGATGAACAGATATTAAGTGCATATTCTCACTGGAATTGCTTCAGGGATGTCTTTGGTATACCCTGCACACCTATTTGAAAAGTTTCTGCTTAAGAACTAGACTGTGCAGGTGGGTGACAGTGCTGAAATGAGCTAGAATGCTTTAGGAAAGTTTTCTCTAAGTTGATTCATGCAAATAGAAGTATAGTTTGTTGTAGCTAGAGGTGTAGTTTGTTGTTATATGAGGTAAACAAGAGCATTTGTGTCTCAATTTATTGGAAAGAACTGAAGAATTAGAAATCCAGCATGAGGCATGGGTCGTTCTTTACAAGCCCACATATCTTTGAGCACTTGTCTCGCTTTTTTGATGCTTGTACTTCCATTTCTTGTGTTACAGACAATTGAGCATTTCTGCCAGCTCCTTTCAGAAGAGGTAATTTGTGTTTTGGTGCTACACCCTCTGAAAAACAGCAGATTCTGTTAAATTGCTGGAAAAAACATCTCTAGACTAAGTGATATTTTCCAGTTCTGGTTCTCCCTTTTGATTTAAGCTACCCTTCATATTTTCAAGATGTTTGTGATGTGATAGCTCCCGAATAAATCTATGTGTGTTTGTGTTCTTGGAAACATTAGAAGCAATTTCAGGTAATAACCAGATGAGAAAATTTTGCAGAAAGGAATAAAACCACTCTGTCTCAAATCATATTTGCATGTGACTGTCCTCAGACCGAGGACAAATGGTGATTTTATGGTTGCAGTGTACAACCCCGTGTGCACCCAGCCTGATTCCTAGGACGAGCATCAGTTGGTGTAGACTGATGGGCAGAATTGGACATGTTTGTCATTGCCAGCTTGGGTGTTGTGTTGTGCTGGAAGGTTCTGCTGCTTCAGGTGAGTGAGAAGAGCTGCACATACCCTGTGATTAGTCTCTCACAAGAAGTTAGTTTTTGAACTGCTACACTTGAGTTGCTGTTGTCAGTTGTTACAATCCAGTTGATTTTTGTGAGGGGGAACCTCTCATTTCTGTTGCAGGCACTTCTCCCTAACTAGTTAACTATTTCCATGGTAAATTTCTTAGGATATATCTTTTTTATTTTTGAGGCATCTGAGACCTTTTTTTTTTTTAAATCAGAAGCAAAAACTTGCAATTATTCAAATTTTTGAAAACTGAATGTTAGTTTGGCATCTTTTACTTGGTTTTGTTCTCTTGAATGATGAGTAGTTCATAAGCTGTGCTGATGTTACTGAGAAACACAACTGGAGCAACGCCTAGATTCTGAATCCCTGGTGCTAACCCTGGTCTGTATTTTAAGACCTCTGGGGTCACAAGTACCAGTAGATTTCCTTCCTTTGTCACACCTGGATCTGAGATCCTTTACTCACAGGGACTTTGGCAGGTAAATATATGGTGTATAATTTTTTTTCTAATTTTCTAAGAGTTATCAATATTGTAGAAAGTTACAACATTGAACAGAGGCTGCCCCATCCCATCCCACCTAACTGACGTCTCTGCAAAGGGGTGTCTTTTATTTTTCCATCCTAAAGTCATTCTGATTCTTGCTGACAGGCTGCATTCGCTCCCCTCCAGAGCAGCAGCTCTGGGCCAGATCAGTTCACGGCTGCATGGACCAAGCTCTCCTGCTGAATGGCTGGGAATGCTCCATGGAGCAGAAAACAAATCCACTCTGGATCTAATATCCACACCACCAGCACAGTGCAGCATTAAACTATTGTTTAGTAACTCTGAGCTCATAATAAAGATGTGGCATAAATGCAGAATGCATTTAAATGCCATTACGTCTCAGCAGTGGTAGTTTCATTACAGGCCACGTGTATCCCTCATAAATTGGTTCAGACCTGCACAAAAGAGGTCTTTTGCAGAGCTCCAGAGGAATTATCTCCAAGGGGCTTTAATTTGGAAGCAGTTTGAAAGGAATGAAGAAAGAAATTATTTTATAAATATACTTTTGAAATATGGCACCTTTCAAGAACTGAAAAAATTTTATTAGAACAATTAATGGAGGTGAAAATCTGGTTCATTAACATGAAAGTAAAGATCCATCCAAGAGAAGATAAAATATTAGCTATTTGCTGGAATTTGTTATGACAAAATATATTTGGACAACAAAGATCATGAATGGCTTCTGGCATTTATAGAAATTACAATGAATGAATCAGCTGCTAATCCAGGGCTTGAGGCACTCTGGTTGTACAGATGACATTTTGAATAACTGACAGTCATGTTTAAACCACATGGACTGCAGTGAATTTCCTATGAAACCTTTTTCCAAATATTTTGCTCACCTTGCAGTAGTCCACTGTCACTTTGAATGTATCTCCATTTCACTGGGTCCCAGACAACCAAAACATTGATAAAACACTACTAAATTATTATTTCTAAGCATTTCTGATGACTGTGAGAATGTGACATAAAAGCTTCTGAAACTATATTTATATACTCCACTGAGTTCCAATAATGCTGGGCAGCTCTGCCTTTTTAAATGTGTCACTACAGCTATTTGAAAGACTATTGCACTTCAACATGTAGAAGGTCAAGAGAGGAGAAGATGAAATCATTCCATAACAGAAATATCAATTGAAATAATAGGCTTTTTTTGGAAGTTTATATAAGTACCAGTTAAACAGTAGCTGCCCTTTCAGTTCATCTCAGTTACAAACTGCTGAATAAAAATGCTGTCTGAATAGTCTAGAGATTATTTAATTTCTTCCAGTGGGAATTTGGGATAATTTTTTTTTTTTTAAAAGAGGAACCTACATAGATGGAGTTTAAATCTCATGGGCAAAAAAGGTTCATTTCAAATTTGCAGGTTTCTGGCAAATAAATTCTAATAATTCTTTATTATTTATTTAGGAAAAAAAAAAGAAAGAAGCAAATAATGCTTTTATTATTAATTAAAAATATTCTTCAGAAAGAATTTTTATGTAGAAATTATTTTGTCTGCCATAGAGGGAACAAATTGAGGGCCGGTCAATTTGTGCAGTTTTAATTCTTATATTTACTGTAGATCTTAGAAAGTAGACCATGAGCTTTCAGTTATTAATTCATGGGTTTGACTTTGTACATCTCAATTGAAACGATGATCACAGTGAATTTGGTGGTAAAGCCACCAATGAAAGCAAGACCTCACTGTGCATTTTGTCCCAGGAGTAAAGGGAGCCACTGCTGGGAGTGAGCACATCTGGGTCTTGTGATGACCTTGGTCATTGCTAGAATGTCTCTGTGGAAGTTTTCTCACTGTCTGATGAGCTCAGATAATGATATTTTCCGTGAAAATAATATTGTGGTTAATTATTAATAATGTTGCACAGTGATAGCATCTCTTTCATACAACTTTTATTAGTATTTTTTGAATTATATTGTTTTTCACTAAACCCATTTTTTTAAACTTTTTGAACCACAGTTAAAAATTAAAAGAATAAAAAGATTTGCTTGAAATTGTTCAGGTTATATAACAGTTATATAACAGTTCCTTAGAACTTCTGAAACAGTTCAGTGAGAAAACTCTGAAGTAGGCTTGAAATATGTTTTAAATGAAAAGTCTCTAAGTCAAAATGAGGTCAGTTTTGTGCTTATTGAATGACATTTGTATGGATAAAAGGCTAAGCAATCAAGGAAAATGCACCCTCTCTTTTGTAAATAATGAATTCTTCCATATTACTAAACTACTGTGTCTCTCTCCATTTTTTATATCTGAAAGAGTGCGTTTGTTTACAGTGACAAAATAAATGTAATACAATCAGATTACAAAAATTACATGAAATATGGACTATTTATTAATTTTAAGTAGGGTTACTTGAATGATCTAAACATTTTGTCTAGTTTTAGATTAAACGTATTTTGCTTGCTCATCATTTTTGTTTTGTACAAACGCAGATTAAATTTTGAAGTTCTGCACTCCCCCTCTAGACTGCAGAACAGACTTTGCTTTTACACTTTCAGTGCTCAAAAAGGCTCATTCCCCGTCAATAAAGAAGCTGCCAGGCTTTTGGGGTTTTAACTTGGCTAAATACTACATCAAACAGCAGAGCATATAAACGATGGCAAAGCACTGTCTGTGAACTCTCAGCTGGCTGGGCAGGAACTTTTCATTTCATACACCATTCAAAACTTGCTGTAGTGATTCCATGAAGTCACCCAGGAGGTTTAAAACAGTTAATGGGAAAGAAAAGCTTCCTTTTGGGTTGGGATACTTTTTCCCCTCTTCTTTTGTCTGTGCAGTGTAACGGAGCTCAGTTGTTTATTGTGTGCCTCCTCCTAGAAAACACCGAATTTGGTGGAAATCAAAGACGTTTTGCAGGGTGTACAACACTAAACCCACTAAATCTCCCCCACATTCTGCTGTGTCCTTCATTTGCTGAAGAACAGCACTTTCCATCTCAGCTTTACTAAAAATTTCATTTAGCAGTTTATGGGCTGTATTTTAATTTTGGTCATGTAAATAAGTTATGAACGAGCAGCTGCATATCTGTCTGACTACAGAAAGGATATACAGCATTAGGAGTGCCAGGGAACATAATTAATGGATTTCTTAAAACCCAGATCTGGGAAAATACTGGGTACAGCAGGGAGTAAAGCAGGATTTTGCTGGATGTAGAGAAATATTAAATTCCTTAAAGTTGGAATTTAAAAGTTAGTGATTCAGAATTTGACCTAAATCATGCCAGCATAAAAGTAGAATTATTTCATTGAAGCTAATGGGATTTTCTGGAATTAAAGTACTGTAAATAAATTCAGTATTTCTAGGTAAGCAGTTAACTTGGAACCATCTTTTTCTTAAAAAGAAAAATCCAAAAGAAGTCTGGAGCTTAATTTTGTACAGCAGTGCTACCTTTTTTCTTTCCAAAGCCTGATGTAAAGTGGCACTAACTTTATACTTCGAGACTAGACAGTAATGCATCTTTATGGCTCTATTGTTCTGTAATTTTTTTTAAGTATGTATCTGCTCATCTCTTAAAAAAAAAAGAAATAATTTGCTCCTTTTACAGATGCACTTTTTAAAATCCTGTCTTTGTGTACAGATTTGTTAAGATTAGCAGTGTGGAACACAGGAAAAGCCAGGCATAGGGTGCTCAGTGTTTGTACGCTGCAGAAATTTTCCAGAATTTAAAAAAAAAAATCAGTCTCCATAGAATTTATGAATTTATTTTGGCAACTTATTTTAGAGCAGTTAATTATTTATATAAATGAGGCAGAATTATTGTGAAAAATCCAATAAAAAAGTTCAATTAAAAGCCTAAATTATAAGTTTAATCAGAATCTTCAGCAGCATAAAACCTGATTTGCATACAGTCTCGCTGAAAAATGCTTTTTGTAAGATGAATATTGCACTTTTGTGCAGTCTCAGCTCTATTAGTTATTTCTGCTGCATAAATGATCATATATCATTTTATCGATGGCAATTTTCTCTGCAGCTGCAGTTCCTGTAAAAAAGAAATCAGCTCTCCACCTTTATACTGAGAATTCAGTAGGTTCCTCTTTTTTGTGTATGAGCAGTATGTGAATCAACACAAATTAGAAAATCCAGGGTGTTCCCAGGGAAAGCTGTCCCTATCCATCCATTTCCTGTTTAGTTACACTGAATTGTTTGCCTGCCATCATAAAAACCACATTACTGCAGTAATAGGAAGTTTCAGGAAAGATTTCTTGTTATGAGTAGCAGCAAATAAAACTCAGAGTATCAAATGCAGTAGGGACTGAGTGGGGAGGTTGGTGTGCTCAGGATAACAAGGGAGACCTCACAGGGGAACCAATGCCGTTGGCTGTGGAGGGAAACTGAACTGGAAAACTCCACCTCACTTGATGCCTCCTTGCTTATTTAGAAGGAAGTGTGAGGTCGTGCAAGAGAGAATTCAGCCCCCAAACGGTGGAATGGCGTTGGCTAAACTCTACAAGAAAACTGCTTTTAGCACAACAGAATAGTCAGAACAGGAATGTCCTGCAGATTGACATCTTCAGATTTTGATGTGGTTCTGTTTTTTGGTTCTTTTCCATCTTCCTTCTCATGCAGTATCCTCAAGCTTGATATTTCAATCTCAGTTATGTAAATGTTGCACTTATTAAGAGTGAGAACAGTGAGTTGATGGAGACCTTGTTACACAGATGGCTGTACATGACTCTTTGGTTATCCTTGTGACAGGATAATGATCTATTTCAGAAAAGCATTTGACTAATAATGATTTGTGAACAAAAAAAGCCTAACGCAATGTGTGAAAAGTGCATCTGTATATTCATACTTATGTGAGAAGTTGCTTATTTCAGGATGAAAAGTTGCTCGACAGTGGTTGTGGTCTTGTGTAGCAGAACTTCCCGCATTCATTCTCCAAGGAGGAGTCACTGAGGAACAGTGATCACTACAAACTCCATTTTTTTGTACAGCCCTACGTTCCATCATTCAAATAATTCCACAACTCCCATAGATAAGCTGCTGAGGAGGCGAGAGAGTATCACTCTCATCTCTTTTCGTCTGGCAGCAATGCAGTGGGCTTGGTTGATCAACGTCTGTAATGAGGGCTATAAGAGAGCACAGATATTTGGATCAAAGGGTAATCTCTCTCTTTTATGTAACTGCAGAGCCTCACATATCACCAGTTTGTTCTCTGCACTTGCTGTAAATAATTCTCCCCATCAGATCTAAGCACTTTGCAACCATTGCCTCTAAATTATAAGATGATCTACACCACCTCCACCTCTGTGCAGTTCCCTGACCTAAGGCTGCTCATTTTCACTCAGCTCCAGCTGCAGATTTATGGACACAGAATTACATTTTCTCTCAAGGGGACATTTTTCATATCAAACCGAATTTGTTTTTTATTCAACATTTCATCATCACCTATTTTTATTACTATACTTTGGAAAGTGTGGTGAAAATATGATCTTATCTCTGTTTATTCAAAGAATAGCTTAGAGCTGTAGCATGGGTGGGAGCAGGTGTAGTTTCCTCTGGAGGGGTTGCAAAGAGAACCATCCTGTCCAGATTGTCTATGTGCTCAGTTGCCTCTTTAGGTGACCTCTGACATGTTAGGTGGAGAATGGACACTCACCCTCAAAATCTCTCTTTACAGCTATGTCCATAAAGACATGTGATACAGAATCTATAGACATTCAACCCCTTGGTATCTAAAGAAGCACTCAAGGTTGTGCATTACCATGTGATCCTGACTTAGAGCCCACCCCTGTAGCTGTGCAGCTGTGGGGGCTGAAGGCAGCACAGTGCTGTAGCTTTCCATCATTCTGGTGTTACCCCACAACGTCTAGAAAGATGCATATGGCAAAGGAATCTGGGAAAGGAAGACTTGTGGAGGCCTGTGGAGTGGTTTCAGAAAATCTAGAACTTTATTTTAACCTACTCAAATGGCAGCATTACAATCCTTTAGAAAAAAACACGAACTCCATTAGGTAAAATCAAGCACAAACCAGCTGTTGGTGTATGGCCAGTGCTGTGGAACAGAAATGACTTTATCTGTCTGAAAACTGAGAGTAGCAGGGCCCCTGGACTACTGTGCCTGTTCCAGGTTCAGCATGCCTCAGGGATGCTTTTCATAGCTGAGCTTTCACTTTGCTCATTCCGTAGGAGCAGATACTCGAGATAAGACAGTTTTACAAAGCGCCTTTCCATGGTGAGTGTTGGAGGGGGGAATGAACACAGCAGCAGAGACCTGTGCCTGCCTTTCCTTTGGTTCTATTCTTCTTGGTTCTATTCTGTTTTACACTTCATGTGTACTTCACACATGTGGTAACATTTACCCTGAGCCGTCTGCCTCTGCCATGCCCCTGGATACCATGCCAAGTTCCAGTCAGGTTCATTGTCATTGTCACCAGTGAATTTTCTCCAAATCCACCTTTGTGTCAGGTTTTGCTGCTCAGTTTCAGATGTCATCACCCTCTTGTGATAGGTACCGTGGTAATGAGACAGGTAAAGGGCAGAGTAGAAATTCAAAGGGTAATGAAAGGAGTGAAATACAGAGCATACAGCTCACCAAAGGAGTGAGGCAGTCACTGTTGTGATAGAAGGAATACGCTGACAGGCCAAATAGAGATGAACCTCTTAATGCTTCAGCTCTAGTGGAGCTGAGTGGTCATGATTGCTAATGGTCTCTTAACTCACCTCTTACTGAAAACAGATGCACCTGGTGCTCCTGCTTGTGTCTATTCACACAACGGTCGGCGTGCCTGGAGAGGAGAATTCTGCAAAATGCATACCCAGAAAGGGTGCAGAGTAATTTCTTACAATAATCTGGGAGCCAGAATATAGCAGGGACAAATTTCTCGCAAAGACACTGAGGCAAAAATATTTGTGACAAAATTTCTAAAACAGGAATAAATTCAGGACAAGCATAAAAAATTACAAACTCTTTAAATTGAAACTAATGAAACATTTGATGTGTTGCAAAGAAAACCAGAATTTGCTCAGTGTGCAAAAGTTTAGCTGAGGTGAAACTAGAGATGCTCTTCTCATAGAACCGGTTAAGGATATGCAAGAAAAGAACATTAGAGCTTACTCCACAATGCACTACTTATCACAGATGGCAAAGGGAGGGACAAAAGTCTGTGGAGAGAAACATAATACCTACTTTGGGCATCTCATTGAGTGTTTTTAATCACACTCCATGGATGGAATGTGAGCTTTTAACTGAGGTTCATGGAATCCTAAATTGTATGTCTCAAGTAGACTAACAAATACCAGCCACACAGATTAAAAAATTTAGCTGGTTAAAACCAAAAGGTCTGGTAAGACAGATCAGAACTAGCTTTTGAAGTTAAGTAAAGTTGACAACATACATTTACAGAGTTCAAATGGCAAATGAAAAACATCTACAGTGAAGCAAAAGAAAGAGACCCATCTTTCATATATAATTGAAATACCTGAAGGTGCAATGCTCAGACAAGAGGAAATAAAACAAAATGCCAAATGTAAGGGATATTACTTGTGACTTTACACCACCAGATAAAGAACTAATATGAACAGGAGGGAAAACTAACTAATGAACAAATTTATTTCAATATTTCCACATGTGTAAATGATGCTGAATTTTTCTGATTAAGGTGGCCATGCCATCATTATTTTTTTTCTTTCTTTCATTTGACGTATTGTTGATTGTGACTTTGTGCCACAACTTGTGTCTGTTAAGCTTTGAGCTGGCAGAGCATTCTAAGCCACATGCAGTGGCAGGCAGGCCTCACATCTTACTGAGGAGTGACAAGCCATAACTGACTGCAGAGCAATGTCTTAATTTCTGAGGTTGGGGCCTTTTATTCCAGCACCCTTAGCATTTCCATGCCTGTTGTAACACTGGAATAACACAGCCTGTGAGGCTTCCTCTCTAACAAATGGCCACCAGCCAGCAAGGTCTATTCTTTCCAAAGAATACTTTGTGGTTTTCATCTCCCCATTTTCAAGCTGGTTGGTTTTGAACCTGCCAGGCTCGGGTTGCACAGCAGCACAGATTTGTCCTTCTGGGGGGACCTTGGACTAAACCTGCACAATCCAGAGCAGTGGAGGAGAGCAGTAAGGTGAGTGAGCCTCCCCCAGTGCTGTCCAAGTGCTGTGCTGGTGCTGCTGGCTGCATCCCTCTGCCAAGTACCGGGGATGTGGGATTTGCACCACCAAGGGCTCTCCATGCAGCTGAGGAGCATTACACGAGCTGGTTCGTAAGGGTCTCTCCACATGGCTGTAATTGGGAATTTAAACACAAAACTCAGCTCCTGTTATCACTGCACATTGCATATCCTGTCAGTTTTTCATGGAAGCATAAAGGGAACCGTTCAGTGTCTGCCTAACAAGTGCTTTTCTGGGACTGCTTGTGCTGTTACTGTTGCCCAGCAGATGATGCTGCCTGATTCAAGGCACCTGAAAGGTTTAAATGATACAGCAACTGCAAGAAGAAAAATGTTGGACAAGACAGGCTCTCTAATTAAAGTGGTAAATGTAAGATTTTAAAATATTAACAAAGAGTGGAAAGTGAAAGGATAAAAGGACAAAGGAAACATTTTGTCAAGATAAAACTCACCCCAGAACAGGTGAAAGACACTGTCCCATGAGCTATATGAGCTGTCAAAACAGGAGACATGCCAGCTGCCTCTTGGGATGAGAGTCCTACATGTTGTCAATTGAAAGGAAAGGAGATTGTTCTCCATATTCAGAATACATCCACACATGATGGTCTAGCTGGTGAAGGGAACAGCTGTATGTAAGTTCTGCCTCAATTTCATCATTCTTTTCAGCACAGAATCAGGCTGGACAGTTTTAAAAGTTTGTCTTCATTTAGCTAATGCAATGAAATTTAATGTCATGGAAGTTACTCCTTGAACTTAGACATGCTTAAATCACTTCCAAGCAGACTGATTTTATCTGTCAGTCAGGAATACATTATAATTGGTGGTTGATTTATAATTTTTAGCAAATATCAAGAAGAATCAGAACTTCTTCTCTTCAGAGATTAATTCAATATGTCTTTGATATTTCTGATTGTAGAACTTTGTGTTAGTTAGTATGCAAATTGACATTTCAGCCCTCTGTAGTCTGCCACTGAATTTTAATAGAGTCCAAGTAATATTTCATGATAAAGTACTACAAGAATAAAGGTACACAAGTAGGGAGAAAAAATTTTCATAAACTTTTTCCTGGATATTCCTTAGCCTGTGTCCTGGTGTGAATTGTACATGGTGGTGTGGCTGGTTTTGCTGTTCCTGTGCCACAGAGTGAGAAGAGGAGATTCATGTGAATTCACAGTTCAACAATCAGAGGATATCACGGACTCTCTCCCAGAAAGACACTGTGCCCATCAGCCTGGATGCTGACGTTGCAACCAGTATGACCAGACAGTGCTGGCCTGCCTTTAGTGCGTGTTCAAGGTTAGATTATTACAAATGCTTGAGAAGCAGCATGACTCACATTTATGTGGTCTGTCAGAAATATTCAGTAATTTGCATCCTGATGAGAAGGGCAGAGGTTGCTCCTTGCAGATGAGATTGAGTGACATATAAATCTGTCAGGAGAACACATAGAAATATATTTTATGTGTTTTGGCTTAATTTTCATGGTCTGAAACCAGATTTCCGACACCACAGAACACTTACATTTTAGTGTCCATTTCACAAGCCAAAAGTGGTCCATGCTCATATATATTAATTTCTGGAGATTTGGTGGGCAGGGACTGCAAAAGTTGCACACTAAACTTTAGGAAAGATATCACTGAGCTTAATTGAAAAGCTGCTGGAAGGTCTTCAGAGTAATTTCTCATGGTAAGGCAGAGACTGTTTAAGGAAAATTTCAGTTGCTTGTAGATAAAACATGGAAATAGTTCAAGAGCTGAATTTGGCCCTAGCTCTTAGAAAACTAGCAATAAATGAGGCCCAACCTCATTTGTGGTGTCTTATGAAGATATATTTTGTTACAATTGACAGCAATGAGAAGTGAAATGAGGTTTATCTTACCAAGTGGTTTTTTTCCTTAAGATCTGTGCTAAAGCCTTAACAAATATTCTTAACTGAGAGGATCCTGAGAATGTTTGGAAATGCTCTCTCATTCATAGAAGAGGAAGTCTTCAGGCTTCTTCCTCTGGGTGTTCTAGATTTGACAACAAATTGAACTCAGATTCTTAAGGGTAAAATGATTGTGAATTTATTATTCTACTGTTAACTGCTGTCTCTCACAATTCATGACAGTTTCAAATGTTCTGTTTTGAACTGAAGTGTATTAGAGGATAGGTGTTTGAACAGTCAGGATTTAAGTTTTCAAACACTGTCTTGTAAGAATTTAACATTTTTCTCTTCTAAGAAAGTCAAAGTTTTTTGCACACTCCTTATGAGCCTCAAAAATACATTCTTCAGGAGGAAAAACCAGCATGTTTTGAAGATTTGCAATAAAACTGTTGGCTGTGTATTTGTAGTGTTCTGTACAATGGGCTTACGACTGGAACCATGCCATCCTTTTATCCCCAAAGATATAAAGACAGAATGTTCATGTTTTCCAGATACTATTTTCCTCTTTTCCTACCTGCCTGTCTCTTTCTATATATGTGTATTTTAAAAACAGACTTTCAAGGGGGAAGGAGTGGGGAAAGGCAAAGAGGAATTGTCTGGAAGATATTCTGTCCATTTTAGGATTAAGTTATGACCACAGCAACAAAATGAGGAGGAAACAATTACTGGTGTTTGTTGCTCTTCTGCATTAGACCAGATGTGTTTAAACAAGCCCAGTGCAGAGGGGATAATCGATCTTGATCAGCAAAAGGTCCACCAGCCCTAGGACTGGGAGGCTGTAGAGCCATTTTAGCATCCCCTGCCTGTGGTGATTTCCAGCTCTCTCACCAGAGCTCCTGAGCTGAGACACGGTGCTGGGCTGACAGGGAGGCATCACCTCCAGCATCCATCCGTAACAGCATCTCTGTACATCCTCTCTATGAGCATCTGTACAAGCATCTCTGTAACAGCAACGCTGTGTTGCACACGCATAGACCCTAGCAGAGAATGTGTGCTTTTAATCAACCAGCAGAGATGGGAAAAGGGAGAAAATCCCTTCTGTCTGCACCCGCTCCAAAAATTTTGCTCTGCGCTTTTTAAAATGCCAAATGGAGAGCTCAGGAATTGCTTTAAAACAATTAGCTTTTTGGTGAGAAAAATAAGCAAGCAGATAAAAAGCATTTTTTCCTGTTGTTGACAAAATCTGTTAAAAAGCTGTGGTATATTTTGCAAGAAGATGAAAAAAGGACTCACTGATTAGTTTTGGTCAGAAATCTATGTCATTAATCTACTCTCAAGGTCAGTTGGAGGTGTGAGCAGAATAAACTCCTTTAACACAATAAAAATTCTGATACTACCTTCCCCTATAACATTTACAGTCTCCCCTAATGGGAAGTCAAAATTTACATGTATATTAAAATAGTGTAATTTATCTCAACTTATCTCAGAAGTTTCTGTATAACTAGGAACTACTCTGGAAAACAGTCTTAAAAAAAGCCCCTTACTCTGGAACTTTTCAGGAAACTTACATTATTATAGAATATGTTTTACTGATTGGAAGACATTCTTTTCTTTTCTTTTCTTTTCTTTTCTTTTCTTTTCTTTTCTTTTCTTTTCTTTTCTTTTCTTTTCTTTTCTTNAGCAGATAAATTGGATTACGTTTGCAGGAATAATCAGCTAAATTGGATTAACCAGATGAACTGATAAAATCCCTTCACATTGCCACAATGCCCAGGGATTTCTTCCTGACGTCTCTATTTCTATTAACACCTTCCCCCTCCTCCTCATTGTTTGAGATGCTGAAATGTCTTTCAAATTGGGTCGTGAAGTGACAGCATATGGTAATTTGAGTGGTATATGATCGAAAAGCTTGGTCCTTGACCCTTGCACTAGGATATGGGGAAAGTAAGGGTCTGTTTCCCTTGATACTCAGTGTCTCCCATCCTTAAATAATGCCATCCTTAAAGAATGCCAAATCTTCCCTGTTTACCCCTTGCTGTCCATCCTCTCTTCATCCCCATAACAGGACTTGTTTTCCACCTCTGGCAGGTCCTGGAGCCCTAAATTTCCCTCTTCTTAAGATCTGGCAGGATGTCCTTGTGTGGTTCTCACTCCCGTTTAAAGAAACTCATTACAGTTCAATGAGACTCCAGTTGTCTTTTGGAGTTTTACATTCCTGGCCCGTGTAAGAAAGTTTCAAACCATTTGATGGTAGAATTTACAGCGTGCCAAGTGCCTCAGGAACATGCACAGGTGACAGACAACAGCTATACTCTGCTCACAGTGAGAAGCACCATTAAGTCAGTGGGCTGCTGTATCAGGCACTAAAGTTTTAACTAAAGTCTGCTTGTTAAGGCCACCAGTGACAGCCCCAGTACATTCAGTGCTGCACAGCTCTCTGAAGGGACTTCAGGGGTTGTTCCTGGGAAAGGCATGGAAAACAGTCCTGTCCTGGGTTTATTGGGTTGTAGCTGCAGTGATGTGACTTCAGAGGTGGGAAAGAACTGGGAATTATGTCTAGGACTGCACAGAAGTATAGTTTTTTCCTGCTTCCATTTGAAATGCTGTGCAAGGCTCAAAGACACGATTTACAAAATATTAGCCCCTTTTGTTCATTCTTTGCTGTCTCAAAGGCATTTCTATTATCCATTCACCTTTGTGTTCACCCTCTATTTCACAGTTTTTCTGCAAGGATGGGGCCTTTCACAAAAAGATCTTTTTCACAATTCACTCTTACAACACAAGGTGAAAACTGATTTTCACAAATTCATATTCAACTCATGCTTGGACTGAATTAAAACTACAGAAGGACAGTGAATACATTTTAATGTTTGTCTCCCTTCATAGCAGTCTAATGGGATATAAGAAAGTGTTTGAGGTGTGAAACCCATAACAGGGTATTTCGCTAAGTATGCATTGCTCTCACGACTAACTCAGCCTTATGCTTGGACTATCAGTTTGGGGACTGCAGTTTTTATCTCTGTTCTGTGACAGAGGCATTCTGTTGTTATTTGTCTTTAAATAATTTTGAGAATTTAAATATAATTAAAACTTGGTTCACGTTCTGAGCTTCTCAACCATCTTTGTTCACTGAATTCTGGGCTTAGAGTATGGCACGTTGAATGTTGCCTGCAGCTTACATATAATTTCTTTTTTATAGTTGAACCCTTAAGAAGCACAAAGCTTTTTTAGCAGAGTTTCAGTGGAAGCTGTTTGGCCAGAGGGATTTTTTCACTGCCACATGTTACACCCTTCAGTAGAAGTACAGCGCTGCCGTTTCAATTTGTCTCATGTATATCTGTGTGTCTCCTGTAACTGCGCAGACTTGTCTCTTAAATCAGTTGTCACTAAGTGCTACTCTGGAACAAAACCCAGTTCCACAAACATGCTGTACAAGAAAAGACTGGGTAATAAGTCATATAGGTAGGAAGTGGCACAGATCTTCAGGTTAATTTCATCAGACTAACTACATCCCTGTCTACATGGCCCAGTTTTTATTCAGTTGTTGAAGGCCTCTATTGGTCCTCCCTTCCACATTCTCTTTCCTTTGATCTTTACACTTTTTTTAATCCTCTTGTTTCCCTTCCTTTGGCATCACCTCTCACTCTGAGGTGCCTACAGGTTCCCAGCTCATCTTTGCCCAGCTGTGCTTTGAAGTCAGCAATCATTTCATTAATGACATTGACACAGGACTCAAAGGAACACTAAGTTTGTGGCAGGACTACATTGGGAGAAGCTGTTGACTCCCTTGAGGGCAGAGAGGCCCTGCAGGGAGACCTTCAGGTCACCAGCTGGATGAAATCTAACAAGGGCAAGTGCCGGATTCTGCACCTGGCACAGGGCAGCCCTGTCTGTGTTTGTAACTGGGGAACCCTCTCAGGCACAGGGTGGGATTGTTGGGCCTGTCCTGTCCAGGGCCAGCAGCTGGACTCGATCATCCTGATGGGTCCCTTCCAGCTCAGCCCGTTCTACAGTTCTGTGATTTCCTCCCAAGACTGGGTTGGGGGGAGGAAGGGGAAACCACATTTGGCTTTAAGACCGACTTGTAGGATGGGTTAAGAAGCCAAGTCTAGACAGATTTGGACAAGGCTGTAAAGCTGCTGGGCGCTTTCCTTACACATTGATCAACTGAGTAGGTATTACCTGTTTACAGGCACTTTAGCCTTCTAACCTGCCTCCCTTTAAAATTCTCAATTTTAAAGTGTTTGTTGAAAAGCAAGCTACAAAGTTAGAAATTGGAGGATTCGTGTCATTATGCTGAAGTTTCCTTAAAGCTGAGTATTTAGTCTCTGCCAGCTGTCTTCAGCCACCTGTTTTTCTGTGAATATCCCATCCTTAGTTTGGTTTCCAGGGAAATGAAATGAGCTGTCCCTGCAACCAGGCTTTGATGTGAACAAAGTAAAACTTAGACATACCTGGTGTAAGGGACGGTCCGAAGACCCTTCCCCGAAGACCCTTCATCTGCTTCACGATCATCTGCCGAAAGCGAGACGCTGAGCCTGGGCTTGGCCGAGGTGGAGAGCTAGCCAAACAATGGGACTTGCTCCCCCACTTCTGGGCCTGGCCGAGGTGGGAGGCATGCCGAGCACAACGCGACCGAACTGGTACCACATTCCTGAGTCGGTGGGTCGTGTCGGTCCTGCTGTTAAAGCGGCAGGAGCGGCGCGGGACATACTGTCTGCGTACCTGTTCTGTGCACCTGTTCTGTGCAATTGACTTAAGACAATGAGCATTGTCCCCTCACCTCTTGGCTGTGAGCCCCTCGCTCCTGAAATCCCCTGGCCATCTGCCCCTCGCTCTCAAAAGGACTATAAAAGAGACTCCCTGAGAAGACCTCTTCGAGATCTCCCCACGGAAGACGACGGATCAAGAGGACCCCGTCTGGCCGTTGGTAGCTATAACCCCCCCTTCTCTCTCTCTCTCTATCCTTTGTTTCCTTACATCTCTCTCCCTCTCTATCGCGATTACACTGCGCTGGTACGCAATAAAATACACTGTGCTGATTGAAATTTACACTTCTCTCCGTTGGTTGTTTCTTTGCACTCTGAGACTCGGGTAACGAACCATCACGACCCCCGCTCATTTCGAGCGGATCGTGACACCTGGTAGGATTATATTTCCCATACTCTGGGAGTTAAGTTAGTGTTTTCCTCCCTATCTTACTGGCTCAAATCCAGTTTGCTATCTATTCCTGTGCATTGCATTGTTTACACTGTTTGCTGGTGGGTAATGGGATTATTTAGATAAAACAAGCAAATGTGTTTTATGCAAGTTTCCTGCCAGTATGGCCATGTACATATGACAGGTACTAGACACATGATTTTCTTTGGTTGAGATGAAAGGAAAAGCTGTACAAATAGTTTCTCTCACCAAGCAAAAGTGCAAAGCAAAATATTGCATTACAGTATTTTAGAAACATGTAAGAAATTTAGTCTCAGAATGTTGTGGATTTGTCAGTTTTTGCTAGAGGTGGCTGACTTTGCTTTTGCTGAAACACCACAGGAGCCAGAGATGAAAATCCAGGTTATTTTCCATTTGCTCCTTCATGTTTTGACAGACCAAATGTTAGATGGAAGGTCAAGTCTGGGAGGGAACAAGCAGACATCCAGAATTGAAAAAGAGAGAGATCCAGCTGGCAATTGAAAAGGCATTGTTTGAGAAAACAATGACAAGGTTATCAGAGGCTGAGAATATATTGTTGTCTTTATTTCCCAGTAACTTTGTTTTATCTATTGTTTTATTAAGATGGAAATATGGAAGAAAGAAATGAGATAGGGAGTATTATGGATGTTATACTACAAGATTTTTGAGAGGAAGGAGACAGAAACAGCAATGATTTGGTTTACGTAGACTACTTAAGAAAATGCAGCTCTGAAAAATCTGTGATTGGTGAAATGAGGAAGGAGGGTTGGAAGATTAATTAGGCAGGGGTTTTTATGTTCCTTTTCTAATATTGAAAAACTAATCTCAGGAAAATGAATGATTGCATTAAAGAGGGACAAAGTAGGGGGAAAGAAATGTGGTGGCAAAGCAACGTGCTCCTGCAGTGCCTACTGCAGCTGAATTGCTGCGAGCGGAAGCTCAGGCAGTCAGCAGGACCTGAAGGCACTGAGAGAGCACAAGCAGCAGTGATGCAGGAGAGAAGCAGGTATGAGTGTTCAGAGAGATGGTGTCTAATTCTGATATCATTCACACCAGTTAACGGCAGAAACTGCTCCACAGGAGGCAGAGGAATTTCACAGCTTAAAACTGGTGGGGGGGTTTAGGACTTTGGACTCCTGGTTGAAAAGAAATGTCCTGACTGCAATGTAAAGCCCTGGAAGTGAATTTAAAGAGGAATGATGACTCACACTTGGAAATAGTACTGTGGATGCCTCAGGACTGGCTGTACAATATTATTTTCCTGATTATTGTGATGATGACCTGAAACCTGCCACGAAACCACTATGCAGCATTGGTAATTAATGAGGTTATGCTTTAGGAGTTGTGCTGGTTTTACTGACATTAGTTTGTGATATGTGACAAATGGGTCAGGGAGCCTCTGTGCAGAGCTGCAGCCACTGTTTCTGACATTCTTGGGGCATGGATAGCTGCTAGGGCACTTGGATAAAGCAAAAGAGGGAATTATCCCAGACAAATCTGTAGGTTACAGGACAACAGTCCATCTGGGAATTGAAGCCATTCATGTTCTCTAATGCCATCATTATTACAGTGCTATCCTAGGTAATTTTTGTTGGAAGAAGTAGTAGCAATTCTTATTCTTAGGCTGCCTGCCACTTTATATTATAGAGGGTTCTTGTAACCTTTATCTGAATGTTTTCAGCACCTCATCTGCTTGCAAAAGACTTTTGAAATTCAGTGAAGTGGAAGACTTCAGGGTAATAAATGTTCACAAGTAGAGTCACCTGGGAATGTTCTGTAAAAGATTTAGAGGTTTTCTGTTTGAAAATTGCTGAATCCCCTAAACTGAATCTTTCCTGATCCCAGACTTTGGACAGATGCGGAATGGAAGACTTGGTCAAAATGAGAGATAGGAAAAAAACATTCACAAAATGGCCATTATCAACAATAAAAAGGAGACAGAAAATCGTCTACGTGAGAACAGCCAGGCACCTGGCACTTAAAATACTTAAAATTTGTCGTATGTGAGGCTCACATTTTAATTGCTGCTCTAGATTAATAGCCTGAACCTGTACTTTTAATGTGCTAGATGAAAACCATAGTGTCTGAGCTCTGGGGTTTGTAGTTATTCCTTCTTTCCTTCATTAGAAATGAGAATTTTATCTTTGACACACACAAATTTGTTAACAGCATGGGAACTCCTAGGCAGCTGCAGGTCTCTGCAGGTACAAAAACATTGGCAGAGCTGAAAGAGGAAGTTGGGCCTCACCAGACCTGCAGAAAAGTTTGGCCTGATCAAAAAATGCACTGAATTACACAGACCTGAGCCCTGTCGTCTCAGCCAAAACAATTTTGAATCAGTGTGAATCCAAAGTTGGGGTTACTGCATGGCTAGATGAGCCACAATTTGCAATGCACGTGGCGTACTCAGCCCAGACTGGGTGGTCTATTTTCAGCACAGATAGCATAGTTCTTTCTGTGACAAGATGTTTCCAAAACAACTCATCTGAAAGATGAAGCTATTCTGTAACTCAAATTACCAGTAGGTAAAAGTCTGTCAGTTCATAAAAGCTGTAACTTCTAAACTCCAAATTATTCGGCTCTTAAGGTGACTGAGTCTATTCCTAATTGATACCAAAGTGTCCTCCTCTACAAATACCTGGATATTTACACTTTAGTGGTGTGTCTGCAATAAAATAATGAAATGGACATTTCTGCAGCTGCTCTTTTGCAGCAGGTAAAATCATTAATCACTTGCAGTACTCCCCCACTGCAGTATGCCTGGGGATAATAAACACCCATTAGAAAACAACAGCAACAGATCATTCTCTTCTGAGCTGTATGGCTCCCTGTAGTGAAAATGTTAGTCAATAGAGGATATTTTACCCCATTGAATTTCTTTTCTATTTGAGACGTGAATTTAATGGTAATGGAAATTGTTCAGGTGACGGCTCTGTAAACCCACATGTCTGTTATTTCACTGTAGCCACAAATGTATTTTTGCTACTTCTGGTCTGTTGGACTAACTTCATAAATAAATTTTTCATGCAGCCCCCACATCTTGCCTGTCCTCAGAAAAAGACACAGGAATATTACTATGAGGAGAGGGGACTCTTGTCCGTGGGGGCAGAGAATGTGATCTTTCAAATTATTCAACAACCAGAAAGGAAGCTGAAAGGAAACTAACTCTGATATTTATTTTTATAATTTAGTTTAATGTGGGAGTCACACATTCAAGTAAATACTCCAGAGTGAAGTTGATGCTTCCAAGTAATTTTCCCATGGAGTGTTTTATTTCTTCCTCTATAAAATGGAGGAAATGTCATTTCCTTACTTTACAAAGACTGAAACAGTAATTACAACAGCAAAACACTACAGGAACTTGAGGCTGAAAAACAACATATTTCTTCCATTATGAAAACTATTTACCCCCAATTTATTCCATTTAATCCTACTCTTTGTTTATTAGATTTTATTATTATCAATACAGCTTGCACAAATGTACATGTAAGGCTCCCTAAAATCCTTTCCAGATCAGATCCTGCATCCTCTGAACAGCATTCAGTGAAACAAAGGTCCAAGAGCAAACTAAATGAGGAAAACCTTGGCAAAGTGTGACTGGAAACATTTTCAAACCAGCTCTTATCTACAGTATGATGCTGATGGTTGCAAGGTAAGTGAAACAAACATGATCACAGCAGGTAAAAAAATTCTGATTATCAACAGAGGGTTTGCATGATAGCAGTGTGTATGCCTGTATTTAGCTCAAGTTCTCTGGGAAAGAAAACTCTTAAGACAAATGTTAACACATTTTGCTTCACACCAGGGCATGTGGAGGCACGGCCAAGTACACCAGGATCATCTTAAATTGCAAAGAGTTCCTTGACTGAGTTCCTTTCCCTTGGCTGTATCCTCCAAGTGCTGCTTGTTTTCTGGAAATCCCAAAGCTGCGAGGGAAAGCCTTCACATATAAAAACTCTTTGTACTGACTGCTAAGAGATTTTCTCATTATCCTTTCAGTAAAGCTCCCTCTTGCTATTGTCATTTAAATGGTTCACTGCAGACTCATTTTAATATTTCAAATAATTTTCTTTCCTTCTTTGTTTCTATTAAAAGGCAGTGTTTTCCCTCTTTTCAGAAGATAATAACAATGCAGCTTTGTTAACACATCAAGTCGCCTTTAAAGGCCAGAATTTTGATGAAAGTTGGTGAATTCTTTTGGCAGTAGGAGTAACTGTAGCCAAAGGAATTAAAAAAGAAAAAAAGTCATAAAGAAAAAAATATTAAAATACAGACATGACATGATACACTTTTCACATTGTAATAAAAGGGTAATAAAAGGTGATTCCATACTTAAGTTTAACTAACAAAAACTGGATCTGGATGTCAGGTGCCAAAGGAATCTTGGATGTTTGCAATTTTAGAATTTGCCACTTAAACTTGGAGGCGCTGGAAATTCCCAGCACCTGTGTTTGATGTGTGTCCATGGATTCATCTTGGGACATCAGTATTGGTCAGTGGCTGCACAGCACTGGGCACTTTCTGTTTATTTTAGGTCAGGAAATGGTCTCAGAAACATGCTAAGTACCTTTTATTTCTCAGATATTTAAGAGTGTGAATTTGCTCATTAAACCATCTGTGCCTATAATTTTGTAGCAATAAATTCTGAGGCTTTAAAACTGTATGTGAAAAGTTTATTTAGAGAAATTTATCTTTGCAAATTGTTCACCTTTTTGTAGATTCACTGGCATAAATCGAGTGAACTATGTATTTGTAATTGCTGGTTGACTTTAAAAAAATCATAATAATGGTACTTTTGTTGGGAAATTCTAAAGGCCCAGGACTAAATTACAGTTTTCAATGCACTTTACTTTGAAAAATTGATTCAAAGAATACTTTACAGTGGTCTGTGGTTTGCTTTTCCTTTCATCTAATAATTTTTAACATACTTGCTCAGAAAATAGAAAACATTGAACATACAGTATCAAGATTGCATCTCAGGCAGAACTAATAACTTCTAAAAACTTTCATCTTACTATAGATATATTTCTAATAAAAAATATTACATTCTTCTACTAAAATTGTATGTCCAGGTTCTTCTATTTTCTTCTGGCCTTTCTTTTTCACCCAGGAACAAAATGAGATTGAGATTAAACCTATAGTGGAAAGTAATCTTTTACTTCTACCTCCAAGTTCACTTAGCTATGGTGCAGAATATTAGCAAATTTCTTTCCTTGCCTCTATTTATCAGGCCAGACTGTATTGGTTAGAACCTTTATTTTTGTCAGATTTTGTTTTCTTTTAAAGATGTTCTGTCTCTAGATGAAAAACCTGCAGTATAACAAAGTATTTAAATTGTTTTGGGAGCTAAAATGTGTACTACAGGCGGATTTCAGCCGCTATAAATCTTTTTTAGCTTCACAAAAGTGAAAGGTTAGGTTATTTCAATGAGGTACCAGGCAAAGAATGCTTTATATGAGAAAAAGAAAGATGAATTGTTGCCAGCACATAATTTTGTGTGTGCAAGTTATTTGTCTAGGAACTGTCCATCCTAACCCGTTAGTTCATAGGGATCAATAAAGTTTGCCAACAATGTAAAGCTGTGCAGGGAACGTTCAGACCGGAACAACAGTGCCACTTTTTGAGCCCCTGCCTGAACCCAAGCACCTTTGGGAAGGTGTTGGCAGCTCCTTGTGCTCGCTGGCTTCAGCAGCAGCGCTCATTTCTCATGGGGTACAAGCACCTGAGGAGCCGCTGCTGTGGCTGCCATGGGACCAGGATGTGTGCACATGGCACAGGCACATCTTCCAAGGCAGAAATCATCCTCATCCCATCCTCATGGCTCCTGCTCGGATGGAACCGACACCATTTGCTGGTGCAGGACTCTGCTCTCTGCTGGAGAGCATTTTTCCAGGGCCTTGAGCACATCAACAAGCCTTGACTTCCTGGAGCAGCCTCACCTGGGATCACCAGCCACACCTCCTCTGCTTTTCTCCTCTTCAAGAGCTCTAGCCGTGCTTCCTACTCCTTCCCTGAGTTGTGTGGTAGCCAGCCCTGTTTCCTCCTGTCCTAACTTGATAAATGGGATTTCAGAATTTACCGTGGACTTGGTTTGTTCAGATGTTGTTGATGATCGCTGGATGGCCACCAGAGCTGTCACTACCCACAGCCCAGCCCTGCCTGGATACTGTGGCACTGCACCCTGGCAGGTAAGATCGCTGCTCGGTCAGCCTCAGCTCCTGGTCTGTCTGCCCGTGTGGAACAGCTGTTTCTGCTGCTCCCTGATATGTCCATTAGCTGTTTCCTAATTGCATTTGCAGTGGGAAGACGAGAATGTCTCACAACCCTTGCAGACCATAAAGTGTTATCTTCGAACTGCAAAGTGCATATCAGGTGCAAGTGGGTCTGTCACCCTTGTCTGAGTGTACTGCTTGAGTCTATTTGCTGATTTACCACTTAAAATGAGCTTTCCAATTGCTAGAGGATGCTTTGCTACTAAAGTTTAGGTTATTGAGTAGTTAGATTACCTTTAGAAAGCACAGGCTGCTCTGTACAGAATTGACTCTGTTTCTGTTTGTTTGGAGTAAAACCACATAGACAGTTTTCATCTACCCCATCTGAGTGGGAAGAATGGATCTTTGGGGGACCAACAGAGGGTAATGCTGAGGAATCCATTCAGTGCGGGCGGCCTGGGGTGGAGCCTGAGACAAGAGGCCGTGAATTGCCACCCTTTGGATAACAAAGGGGTACCTGAGGCTCAGCCAGGTGAAGACACTCAGGAACACGCTAGGAGCTGAGAATTCCAGACTTTCTCATGCTTGAACTGTGAGGGGATAAAAGCCCAGGGTTTCCTTTGTTCAGGGTCCCTCCTTGGGGACAGCAGCTTGGGCTATTTCTGTGTCACTGCACCAGGAATAAATTGTTTTATGGAATGAGACATCTGAGACTCGGCTACGGGAAACCTGGGGTGGATCTGGTAAGGAAACCTGGTGTGAGTGTGGGGGACACACACAGGGACCTGTCAGGCCCCTACAAGGGGGTTTTGGTCCCAGCAGTGACTCTGGGGTGGTGTGAGTATGGCTGCCAGTCTTGTGAATGGTCAGACTGGGAAGTTTTCTTAACAGGAAGTTCCAAAGTCTAATTACCAGGATAGAGGGGGAAAAAGGGAGGTTTTGTGTAAATGTATTGGAGTCAGGAGGGAATAAATGAAGGACAGAGGTGGAGAGCAAATCCTACAAATACAGTCCAGACATCTACAAAGAGAAGACTGAGCAGCAGGAGGAAAGGGTTGTCAAAGTGTTGGTGTGAGAACAAACTGTGTTATCACAAGAAGTTGGACAATTTGTTAATGAAATGTGATAATTCTTTAAGCTGGAAAAGGAGACTCAAGAAGTGCCCTATTCTAGACCCTGTCTTAAAACTTAAGCCATTTAACTTTAGCTTCACTCACTCACTGAATTGATATTTTCTCTGCTCCAACAGAAAGGGTGTAGAGTAAATTATCTAACTCAACTTTGACTGTAGGAGAATGGGAAATATGGACTTAAAGAAGCATAAGAAAACATCAAATATCTTTAAAAGGAGCCATAGGCACAAGTGAAAATCTTACTAAGTTAAGAGTCCTGGGTTCTCATGGAACTCTCGAGGAACTTCAGCATTATGTTCTGGCACAAAGATGTTAAACCTGCTGTGTCTCTTTCAGAACCGGACTGATAATCATTGACCTTTGTTGTTAATCTGGCATTTAGAAAACTCTTCAATTTGTAATGCATGCTTAAATACTAAAATGCCTTAATTTGCATATTTCATTTCTGCGTCTTGGTTGTGAAGCTGTTACATTTAATGAGCTGTTGACAACTAAGGGAAAATTCAAAGGCATCCAAATCTGGCCTCAAGGTTGTTTCTTTTCTTCTTTCAGGATGATATAAACAGCAGGCAAAATTGTTACTGATAACAGATGTTTGCAAGGCTGCAGGATAGGAGTTGGTTGCCTTGTTAGGTCTTGGCTGGGAAAACGTTGCTATTCATAAAATTGCTGACTTTTAGTAGGATCTAGAATTGTCAGTGATTGATCTTCAGATTGCTTTCATTATGGGGCTTCCACATAGAAAGAACATTGTGTTTGGTTTCATTTTTTGTCTTTTTGCCAAGGAGGGTAATTTATAATGTTAGCTCCTGAATAATGGCCAAAATAGATTGTGAAGCTCAGAGAGCTTCATCCTCAGAATGGTTTAAGCTCAGAGCACACTGAAGATGACATTAGGTAAACTTTCCTATGCAATTCTTCTAGATTGTTTAAATGTCTCGCTTAATTCCTTCTCCCCGCATTAAATCTCTCTGTCAGGACCTCTTCCATGAAACAGTATCACTGGAGATGAGTTAACTCTAGAAGAAAATACGTTTATTACCTGGATAAATATTTAGCATATTTCAAAAGAGGGATAATCTTTGCTCTGTGTGCTGGGAAAATGACCATTCCCATCTGTTTGATCTCTTTTAACAGTATAATTGCTACATTCCTTCACAATTGCTCAAGTGTTAATACTTAGTCAGTTTTTTCAGTAGGTTTCATGATATTTCATTGAATTTTTAAAGATTAGTTGAAATACAGCTTTGTGAATTCTTCCTAGTCCATATATTTTGTCACAGTAAACTTATCTGTAGAAGATTAGAGAGCATTTAATAGTTGTGGTAGTATCCAGCTGAGATAATTTCCCAGTGGATTTATCAAGAGTAGATCACATCAAAATTAATTACAAAGTCTTCTGTAACTTATTTAGCAAAGCCTCTGCTTATTTGCAAATAACAATTGAGGTACTATCAATAATAGGACAACCTGAAGTCATTGAAAAAAACTAATTAAAAATTTGTTTACATTTAATAACAGCAGTTCAGATCAGAATTGCCTTCCCAAGTGATAATTCATTGTCAGATTTTTTTTCTTTCATATGTTAGCTAAGGCAGGCAATGAATGATTCAGGCTAATTCAAACTGCTTTTGAAATTCACCAGCAGCTGTAACCAGGGTAACCTGTAATTCTAATCTTAGTTCACTTGAAAGTCTTAAGCTGTTTTTATCAGATCTTGTGGTGAACTCTTCCTTTATATACCAAACATTCATTTAATCAATGAATCTTCTGTCCAGGGAACTGTCAGGTTACTGCAACACACAGTGGAGCTGTCTCTAGATTGTAATTGTTGAGGCTTTTGAAATGTGTGTGTTGTTTCTAGTTAGCTTTTCATTATGTGCAAGCAAAGCATTTCAATATATTAGTCTGGTAATTGACTGAAAAAATATATTTACCCATTGTCCAAGTATGGGAAAGTGAATGCCAGAATATAATATTAGATGGGAAACTAACGCACAATAACCGATACATTTAGAAATGCAGATGTTTCCCCTGCTGTTTCTTCCTGGTCGTGTGCTGAGCTGCGGAGGTAATTCCTTGTGTCACTTCAGCTGAGGGATGGGTGTGGCACACCAGGAACACACCTCTGTGTGGGTCAGCACTGAGTGCTGAGCCCAGTGGGGTTGATTAGGAGAAAATGTGCCTCATGTGAGCAATTCTGCCCCGACTTCTGGAGGCAGAAGAGCCAGGGTGCATAGGGAGGGCTAGTGTCAGAATGCTCTAGCTACTATGGCCACTGGGTTAAGATTGGAACAGACCGAAATTATTTACTCACCTCCACCAGGAAAGTTTGCATAGACACAGAGTATCTATCAAAAAGAGCCCTTCCTGTAATGACTTGGTCATTTGGAGTTGCAGCAGTCTTCTATCTTTCATCCCTTAGTGGAGAGACTTGCCCATGAGCATCTTGATAGATGGGTGTCAGTATGATTTAAGATGGAAAGAATGTATTTTTTTTTTCACAGTACAATTGATTAACTTCTGTTTTCAATATTTACTTTTAGCTAAATGAAAAAAGCAACGGTGATTACCCCCAGTTGTTACACTGCTCATGCATGATGGATATGCTATATAGAGCACAGTTAATTTTCCTTCTAACTGCATATTGCACTTCCTGCAGTGTCAGTGATATTGAATGATAAAGTTAAACCCACTTTGGGATTTAATATTTTTTATTAAAATTGTCAGCCACATGAAAAGGAAACCATCAGCATCAATGGAACCTATGCTGCTCCCAGCTCCTTGTTATTTATGTGCTCCTCTGGTGCATCATGCACATTGCTGAGCAGACTCTAAAGTCACACATTCCCGAAGTACAAAGAGAGACTCCTCCTGCCAGGGCTATTAATTGAGTTTTACATAGTACTCATCCAAACAGAACAGGAAGAGAGAAACAGTTATGCTAACATTTGTGCAGAATATATACTGTGTTGTTATCATTCTGCATTAATTCTAGACCGCACACAGATCTGAGTGACATCAGAGTAAGACTGCAGTAACCCCAATTAATTTCAGGAGGCTTATTCCAGATTTATCCTACTCAGAGATAAAAATGTGTGTGTTTATCTTTGAATTGCATGGCACAGACTATTATGATGAGGTGCACTGAGCTCCATTCTCAGGGTAAATTAATTTAGGATACTCAGTTGAAAAATATTGTTGCACACCAGATTGACAAGCTAGATGGTCCATTATCGCTTCAGTTAAGGAAAATACGAATGCTAATGAATCTATTTTGTTCTATCACAACGTCTGAAAATAAAAGAAAATTCTAACACCTATGGGTTTTTTGTGTTTTTTGGTTTTTTTGTTTTTTTTTTTCATTGGTTAGTGAGCATCAAGGATACTGGCATTTGTAGGAAAAGGAAATTAAATTCTAACTGGTTGGGCAGCTTTTTGTTGATAGGAGTTGGGTCTTTTCAACAGAACACTTCTACGTTCCTTAAAAAAAAAGGAGTCCTTTGAAATATTAATTTTATTGGTCTTCATCTATAAATTTTTGGCAAGAAAAGGTCAGTGGTAAAGTCTGGTTCATCCTCCTGCATTCAGATCTGAGGCAGATCCTTCACTTGTGTTCTGTAAGGCTTTACCATCGCAAAGGCAATGACATCCAGCTGCAGTGGAAGAACATGCTTCTCTAGGAAGCACTGTTGTCATACACACTGACATAACTTCTGAAATAAAAATATATTATATGGAGGAAATTGTCGGAGTTTAGTTGAAAACACATTAATTTCCTTTTTCTTGTACCTCTGCCTTCACATGGCAACTGAAAGGAACCTGGATGACTTCTCCTTTCTCGGTGGTGTTTGCCATGCCCTTCTCGTGTCACCGGAGTAGCTTGGCAGTGTCACTTGGGTGACAAATCTCATTGCATGGAAAGGATTCATTGTGCACACCATGGAGAGGGTAATCAAGGCACTCTGCAGTGCACAGTTCTGCCTACTGGATCTGTCCTGCTTGGTCCTGTCTTTTCTATTCAGTCAGGAAGACATTTTAAAACTAAGCAAACAGCAAAAAAACTACTTGCAGTTTATGAAGGCAAATATCACAGCCTTATATACTGTGCTGGGAGGCTTTTATATGAATGCTGATAGAATTGGGATTTCACTCATTCATTTTATTATTTTTTTCTAGATTTTTATATTTTCACCTGTCTTTTATTTTGAATTTCATCTTGTTTCATTACTTGAATTTAGATTGTAGAGTGGGTGCCTGTTCTGTTTTAGGCTTTGCAAAGTAATGCACAAAGTTATGAAGCTGCTAGAACTGTATTTTGCCTCATTTTAATAACAATATAGCCTTTGGTTCAGATAATTTTATTATTTCAATAAATGCATTATGTGGAATTGGTGCCTGTTTGTCTGTGGATGCTATCTTATGACCACTGAATAACCATCAGTTTTAGGAAAGAAAACTCCAATGCAGTACAGTATTCCTCTTCAGCTCTCTTTTTCATCAATTTGCTTATTTAATGCTTTGAAATACAATCGATGGTCAGGTATTTCTTCTGAAACTTTTTTAGTTGTTCAGGGAAATTTAGGAAAGAATAGCGTTTGCCGTTTTAATAAAGAAATGTGGTTTTATGCTGCAGTCAGTGTGTTTGTCTAGAAAACAACCAGCCATAAAGGGAAAATAATAAAGATTATTTTTTTCATGTCCTTTACCTGGAATCCAGTAATCAGAAGAATGATGTTGCTCACAAAACCTAATTTGAATATAAATTTGTAATTATGTTACTGAAATCTTTAGTAGTTTTCTATTTAAATCCCTAGGGCCCAGTCTGCTCTCAAAATGATGTCATTGCTCTGCTGTGCCTGAGTATTTCCAGTGCTGGAACAAATCTTGACTTATGACCATTGAAGGAGGAAAATGCAAAACCGAAAACACCACCTTGTTGCATTTATTGCAGTCTGACCATGTCCATTATTCCAGATATTTTAATTTTTCAGTTACAGAAGGAGATAGGCTTTAAAAACTGGGACAAGTTCAACAAATAGGTTTTGCTCTGGGAATATACTCTGGAGCACAAAAAGAAAACTCAGTTTTAAGACAACCTCAATGACATTTAGTAAAGTTGACAAATTATGAAACAAAGCTCTTAACATCTGTTCCACCAAAAAGCATATTCTCATAGATCAGAACGTCAATTAGCTCTTTCAATTATGTCGATGATTTGCATAGGCTCAGAAAGCTTCATGAGAGCATAGAAGATTTTCAGTAAAACAGTCCTTTTAATAGGTTTCCAATCTGGATTTTTTTCTATTTTTTTAAGAGTAGCTGTTTAGAGAGTTTTTATTCAACATCTATGTGGATTACACTGGTAATAATTTAGGTGTTGAAGTTCATCACATGTAGGCCCTAAAACTTAGATGATATAAATCTCAAGGGAGGTGAGAGGGTTTGCTCCACTCAATGTTTGCAGGTGTTTTGTAAGTCACCACTTTAAAATGTGGGATTATATTGAGCAAGCTTGAGATCTCGTGTGTTTTGTCTGGTGCTGCACGAAGACAGGAAAAAGAGACGTGGTCTCTGTTTTGTGTCTAAACTAGTTGGCCTGATTTTAATAATTACTTGAATGATCTTAACAGTTAAGTATAGGTCTTATCTTTTGGCCTCAATGAGTTCAATATTTTCGGAAGTTCAGTGAGCTTTCAGCTGGGATTTTTGATTCAGGAAACCTGACACTTTATTTGCTACAGATTGTTTTTAATGCCTTTCTTTGCAGGCAAGGGAAATTCCTACAATTTTCACTGCCAGTCCTTAGATGCCTTACTGATGCTCGGTGTGCAGTGACAATCAGCTCCAGCTCTGTGCTAGCAGGAGCCCTTACCTAGATTAGAGCCTGGGGACTTGGAAAACAAATTTTCTTAAACTTCTGCTTAAAAATGGAACAAAGCCTATGCATTTCATGACTGTCAGACTAATCCACTTCACAATGCAGTTTTTTTATGCACCTAGTAGCACAGTGTGGTAACCCTGAGGTTATTCTGCACTTTGCATGTTTGCAAACCTTGTCAGTGAGCGTATGATTGTGTCAGACTTGTGAGAAAGCCAGCAGAACACAGTGAATTTGGCAAGCAATTCTTAACTTTGAATGCTCTTCAAGTTGCAGTTTTATAGCTTTTTTGTTGGTTCAATGAAGTATTGCAAAAATACTGCTTTCGAGGATTTTTTTTGGGTTTTTTTTTCCTACATGAGCGGATCTGTGAGCTTGATATGATACTTTTTTTGAAACAGGAGTTTTGCCACACAGGCTTTTTCGGAAGAACAGAAGGTGATGCTCAAGTTAAGTCTCTTTCAATCATCTTTCAAATTAATGAGAAAATGTTTCCAATTAAAATCAGCGTTTGATTAATTAGTAGTTGACTTACTAGGAAAGGAGACCAGAAAGTCAGGAGTGTTAGGATGCATTCAGTGCAAATCAAGGGAGGAGAGTGTTACAGGAAGGAAACCACAGTGCCTCAAAGGATGCTGGTTGTTTTTCTGTAGGACATCCTTCAGCAGCCTTTTCAAGTGGATTTGAACAAACTAATAAAGAAAACAGCTATAATTTGTAAGTACTTTGAGGTTAATAAGAGCACCAACCCTTCAGCATGAGCATTATGTGTGACTGAATACAATATCTTGCAAATGGCAGATTATCACACCAAAATAAATGTCAAGGACATGTGCACATCCTCATACAATGTTTGAATAACAAATAGATGTGTTCAATTTTATTATTTCAAGAGGTATGTTTTCATTTTCTCATTTGGTACAGCAGGGACAACATTATCAGCTTTGAAAGTGGCACAGAGAAAGAAGTAGAACTTAGTTTTAGAAATTCTGTGTCCTGGAGACACTCTTATAAATGGGCACAATATTTCTTTTCTCTTTTGGTCTTCATATGGAAGTTGTAGCATTCAAAAGAGAGTGCAATACTCAGCTGAGTGAAATTAGTCTTTCCTAAAATTTATGTGAAATTAGCCTCACCATATATTCTTGCAGATGAATTGCATTTTTTGGTACCCAGTTTCTGGATCTAGAATCATAGAATATCCTGAATTGGAAAGGATGCACAGGGGTCATGGAAGTTCAGCTCCTGGCCCTGCACAAGACAGTCCCCAAAATCACACCCTGTGCCCGAGAGCACTGTCCAGCTGCTCCGTGAGCTCTGTCAGGCTGGTGCTGTGACCATTGCTCTGGAGAGCCTGTTCCAATGCCCAACCACCCTCTGAGTGAAGAACCTGTCCCTAATATGCAACCTGAACCTCCCCTGACACAGCTTCAGCCATTCCCTCGGGTCCTGTCACTGTCACCACAGAGAAGGGATCAGTGTCTGCCCCTCCTCTTCCCCTTGTGAGGAAGCTGCAGACCCCAATGAGGTCCCCTCCTTGTCTCCTCTTCTCCATGCTGACAAAGCCAAGCGACCTCAACTGCTCCTCATCTGAAGGAGCAAAATGGAGGCTTTTAAATGGCTTTATATCCTTCTGATATTGTGTTGCCCAAAGCTGTCAGGCAGCAGCAGAACCAATCAAAAACCTTCCATGTAGTGTTTGCTTGTTTACATTTGCTATATCATCACAGTCTAAATGTTGTTAATAGCATGCATAACACAAAGCAGCTTTATGTCTCAGGGGGTTTTCTGATGCTGCTCGAGCACCAGCGTGCCACAGCCTTCCTAGAGAGAGTGTCCAGCAAAGAACAGCTCTTCTAGGGGCGAAGGCAAACCTCCCTGGACAGCGGGGATTCCAGCAAGTGTAGCGATTTCTCAGCTACAAATGATTTCAGCTCTTGTGATTCAGCTCTTTGTGAAATACCCCGAAGCTAACACGGGGACAGAGAGACAGGGAGACCTGTATGGCAGTTCCACAGAGAAAGTAGCTTTATTGTCCAGCAGCTCTGTGAAGGGAAGGCCAGGGACAAACTCTCACCCAACTTTCAGGGCAGACCCGCGCTCTTTTTATGGGAAAGGCTGGGGGAGGGCAGAAACCAGTTAGCCAACTGGGTACAAGGTATTACCATAGCGAAGCAAAGCATGCTGGGGGTAGTTCACTGGTCACCGTAATCTAAAGGTGAGTTGCTCAACTCAGAGTCCTTATGGCCTCAGGCATCCCTTCTCCAGGGGAGCACAGAGTGCTGCTGGGCTAAGAGCTCACAGCCCTCCACAGCTTTATGGTTTCTATTCCATCTGAAATATCAATGCAAAATGGCCTCAGCTCTAAGGGAAGCAAATGATTGACTACTTGGTTCTGGTTATTTAAATTAAAAATTTCAAGTAGAAGTAGCAAAGATTGTTGATATATTATCCAGAATTCAGAGGAAATCAATACGAGCTTTAATGGCCTTCTCCCACTGCTCTGTAGCTGCATTAGTCACATCTTGGGAGAGCACTTTGGCCATCAATCAAAGAAAAAAATCCCTTTATTTTCAAATTGTGAACTTCATGGCAGTTTGTGTGTAATCTTGGCAAGGTATTTCTGAAATTCTGCAAGAAAAATGCAAGAGGAAAAAGTTTCTGAAAGGATGGTAGGCTTTAAAGCATATACAAGCAGTAATTCAGACACAAGATAAATTTTAGATTGCCAACTTTTTTTTTTTGATAATGGAATGATCTGGATAAGTGACCATGAATGTTTTTGTGTTGAACAGCAGAAGTGAGAAGAGCTGTGCAATAACAGCCATACAAGAGCAGACCAAGTAGAGCAGCTGCCCAATCTCAGATCCCTGTGGGTTACAGATAAAAAAAATACTCTGAATAATAAAAAGTGTTTGTTCTAAATCAAACCTCTGCTCTAATTCATGGTTTACCTGTGACCATATTGTTTTGTTTATGGGATAAAGACTCATCTTGTTTGGTTCTGATGGCACTGATGGATCCATCTATGGATTGGACTAGAAACATCTACCAAAACCTTGTTTCCTTTCTGAAAATGTGAGGAACTTGTGCCAGGGAAAGAGGTGGGACAGGAGGTTCCTGGAGCACCAGTAGCTCGCACATGAGCTCTTGAACTGTGCTCTCAATTGCGTAGTATTTTCCCTGGGCCAGCACAGATGGAAAAACAAATAGGCTGTGACCCAGTGAGGGGATCTGACTCACATCAGTTTCTTTACAAAATTATCCAGGACAGCTTGGCAACAAATGATAACTTTTATTCTAAAGATTTGTAAGAAAACCAAGCTCAAAAGCTCTTCTGATCTGTGCCTGTTCATGGGAGCTAATTGTGGACTTTTGTGTTCACAGAGAAAAGTATGTGAAATAATTATATCTATTTGCCAAGAATAAAGTTTTTTCAGAAGGCGAAATGAGGGATTAGGCCTAGGTATAGGATACTTAGTGATTTAAATGCATCTGGAAAGTAGTTCAGTAGAATTAAGCTACTGTGATGTACAAAAGTATTTTGGTGTCATGTCCATCAAACAGAAGAGGAAATTACTTGGCCCGAGTGACTCTTTCAAATATGGAACAAGGAGGAAAGTGCTTTTAAATGCACTTTTAGCAATCTCACCATGTCCAGAGAGGTCTAGGAAAGATAACAATTGCTTCAAGAAGTACTTAACAAATTAATGTGGGTCTTGCTGATCGTTCCTCATGCCTGCAAGATGGTAGAGATACTGCAAAGGTTAAGAGGATACAAACTGCATTTAGACTGTAAATTCCACTTTGAGGATGGATTTCTTTCTGTGCAGCTTCTCTGTAATCCTTAGTATAGTAGCTTTTGAAATCTTGATATTTATCTTGGATATTAATGTAAGACAAATAAGCATGAATAATAGCAGCCAAAGCTGTGTCTCCCATTATACCTCTCAGTCCCTTACAGTGGGAAAATGATTGAAAACTGCATACTCTGAAAATGAGTCTGACCCTCAGAAATTGAGCCATGTCCTGAACATAACATGTAAAGAAGTGAAGTTGGACAAATGCCTTCTAAACAGCACCTGAAATATAAATAATCAGGAGTACGTATGTTAATAATTTGTCCTGCAGCTTAACACAGTACTATTTAGTACTTTTTGCATTAAAACTTAAATGTGCAGAAAATATAGGTGTTAATAAATTGAGGTCAGCATCATTTAATAATAATAAAACCACATCCCAAAACACAACAAAGCAGTGATTTTTGAAAACTAAGTATCCTCTCAGCATTGCATTATGGCAGAGACACTAATCTGGCCTGCAATAGGAGAAGAATGACCTTAATGAATTCCCTCTTTAAATACATAATTTGGTTTGGCCATGAGTAGTAAGCTGAGGTTAGTGAAAATAACAGAGATGCATTTATTTTGTTTGCTGCCCAGCCAAATAAACACTGCATAGTTAGGTTCCTCTGGCCCTTTCACTCAAGTGAACAAATTAGTCTTTTTCCTCTCTGATGGAATAGTGATAAACCAGCAGGTTACTCTGGGATCAAATTAGAGATCTTGTCTTTGTTCCTGAGGGACAGATGACCTAAATTTGACTGCACAAAGTCTTCATTTTCTAATAAGACCAATGCTTTACAGTCACATTCTGGACTCTGGATTTGACTAGGTGACTTTTTTCCTTTTAACCAGTGCATGTCTCTCTGCAAATGCAATGATATTTTTCATGGCTGTTTGAAAAAAGAAGAAAAGTTGTGTTAGAGCAATATTTTTCCCTTTGAAATTTCTTCTGTATTCTAGTCTGTCTTTGGTATTCAATTTTGTCATCCTGTTTTGTTGTCAGAGCTGTTAGGGATCTGGTGGATAAAGCATCATTTATGGTCAAACCCCAGAAAGTTGTTAGGGGAAAATGTCTCCCTCTGATGATCAGTTTTCCAGATCACAAGATAATGAGTACCCCCAACCTTCCTTGCACCTTTACTGTACTGGTACTAAATGCTTTAGCCTGTTTTATGAAACTCTCATAACTGAACTCATGAATTGCCATAATCTTTCTGTACCACAGTAGCTGTCTGTCAAAGCATTTAGTGCACTCAGCATAAATTCTTTGGGGTCTTTTTTGTGGTGTCTGAAGAGTATTTCGTGCTGTGTTCTGCTGATACTGCTGCCAAAGAAATAATGTTATTATCTATTTCTTCTAGCATAATGGAAACTCCATTGGACTCAGTTTATTATGTCCCATATTGCAGTTAAAGATCTATATAATTCATTTTCTCTTCAACTTCATTCCAGCGCAGGCTTTTAATATGGTGTAAGAAAGGAAGGTTTCCCTATCTTATCCAGAGATACAGGTGAAATTCATAGGTTCCAAAGGAATTTTGTACTGGTTACAGTGATTAATGGCTACACATTTGCAGTTCCTGTATGCTCCAGTGACCTTCATCCATGATCTCTTTAACTTGTAGTGTGAAATATCACCATCTCACTTCTCCATTTATAAAATGTGTTAAAAATGCTTCTATTTCTGAAATGTATATTTAAATTCAACAGATGAAAAAAAAAATCACAAGAGCTGTGGCTCTGCTATCACTGCAAAGGGGATGGATGCCACACCTACACTCTATATCCTTGTTCGCAAATTTTGTTTGTTTTCACTGTAGGCTTTTGTTGGATTATCTTGTAGTTACGGAGTTTAATTATGAAAGAGCTGCGACTTGGCTACTTAGAAGCTTTTGCCTTTTTTTGACATTCTTTACCTTGTCATTTCACTTGCAGGAAGGCTGCTTTGGAAAGGCAATTATTTCTGTTACGATTTCTTAAACTCGTGATCTAGGGTAGCAAGCAACGCACCGAGACAAAGTCAATCGGTTATATACTGCAAACTGTGTGCCTGGATTGACTTAAAATGCACCAAGCAGTTCAATTATAATCACTTATCCACGTCTTTCATGACTGAGAGTTGTATCTCATGTATGTGGTGGCTTGGCGCAAAGAGTCCAAAGAAGACAATTTCATGTGATCTTACCTTCAACTTCAGAAATAATGCCACTTCTCTGCATTTCTTTTGCCACTTGTTATGGTTAAACTGTGTACTCCTGAGTGCTGCAAGTAAAAAGTTTATTGATTAGTACCAGTAAAATTTATGTGTAGGCAATAAAAGCAACCATATTTCATTCCTTTCCCCCTCATCCAGCAGAGGCCAGTGAAAGTTTATTTGTTCAATGCTGAGAGATAAGTGAAATCACAATGAAAACCTCTAAGTAAGTCAAAAGATCTAATAAATGAGCAGTCAGTAGAGCTGTGAAAAATTGGGGGAGGCATGAAGAACACACACTGCCAAATTTAATTTCTTACATCA
Source organism: Ifrita kowaldi (assembly GCA_013398055.1). Lineage (NCBI taxonomy): Eukaryota > Metazoa > Chordata > Aves > Passeriformes > Cinclosomatidae > Ifrita > Ifrita kowaldi. The sequence continues at coordinate 144,735 of VZRS01009358.1, forward strand.
TGAGACAAATCTCCCTGGGGTTATGATAAACCCAAAAGATGGGTGAACCAGAGAGATTCTCTCACAGGGAAGCTCAGAGCAGGGGCTGACTTCAAGATGATGGTGAGTGATGACAAAAACGTTCATGGATTTTTGTCCCAGTGATCTGGCCTGCATTATTTCCTCCTTATACACTCTTCTGGCTTGCTAGGAGACCTGACAGCTTGTACACCTGAAAATGCCTGTGGTTCTGACAAGCTGGGTTCCTTGAACACGTTGTTATGGAGGGCAGCTTTCATTTATTTTAGAGAAGTCACGATCAAGTTGATATTTGTTGTAGACATGGCGGGGAAAGTGTGATCACTTTTCTCATCCTTAGCATGACATTTCAAGGAGATGAATATTTCACAAGAATCTGAGTAAAACGTTAGTCACTTTTCTCATTTGCATGGTGGTCTGTAATTTGGAAGTGGAAGCTTTCCAAGCTGCATGCTGTATAGGTTCTATGGACCTATAGAATAGGTAGAATTTTTCCAACTAAATTAACTCTCTAAGAAATAATTTCGAAGTTAGATCATAGAAATTCTGTTGACAGAAAACAGAGTGAGGCTTTTCTGTGATTGGCTTTGTAAAGCAGAGATGACTGAGGATCCGTTTGTGCTCAACCTGCATATCATATTTCAGGATTAAGCAAATAATAATGGGAAGCCAAACTTAATTGATTATGATTAAATGTCCTTGGTGTGATGTGATATTTTTGCATTTAATTCACTGCCATCTCATTCACAAGTCAAATCTGACAGTGTTCTTCTGGAAACACTTGCAGTCCTTGGTATCAGCCAGAATGATGACTCCAAACAGCTGGGGAAAAGGTGAGGTTCTTGGGGCCAGAGGAATACAGCTGTGTCCTACAGAGTGTTTGGTGCTGATTTCCTCCTCAGGGTTTCTGATCTTAATGCCCTACTGGTGAAGTGAAGCATTTCTGATACAGAGTTCGCAGTGAGCCCCAGTTTGTGTTTCTGGCCATCTTCTTTGGATAATATCCGTCTGCTGTGGATAATACTTTTTGTTCCTTTGCATGCTATTAAAAACCTGACCTCTTCATGAGTCTCACTAAGGGGAAAAAACGCAAAACTATTCAGAAAATAGATTCAGTCAATTTCTTAACGTCTCTGAGTCCTGGAGGCTGAAAGAACATTCCCCCCTATTCACAACTCTACAGCACAGATTTGTTTGGCCTGGTTTTAGTGCTTTGACCTGATAGATAACCATATATAAATATATTACAAATGAAAAATGTTGCATGGTCTTTTTAAGCATCATTTGGTGTACCAATATGAGAAATACCTAGAGAAACAGATCATTAAGCTCAGTTTCCTGTGTCCAGACATTGAGTTAACCAAGTGAGGGCCAAAGCAGCATGTAAGCTTCTCAAATGACCTTAATTTGAACTCTAAATGCATGGCAGGTTCAGAACATTTTAGGATAAGCCAGTCGAGCAAGACCGTTCCTCTCCAGTGCAAGTGAATGGTCTGCAGATATTAAGAGTATATCAAGCAGTCCACTAATGCAGGAAGTCAGGTCAAGTTGAAAGCAATTCTGCTTTTGAACTGGTTGAGGCTGAAGATAAGCATTTTATACAGCTGTAATTGGAATACCAAACTTTAAGAAGTCAGTCATTGAGCGCTGCTGTCATGAATCAAGATTATTTCATGGACTTAAATCCCTTTTGAGCTTTTACCTTAAGCGCATCTTGTGAGTTCATCTTCCCATCAAGGTGTTTCACTCTTGCTCAGAAGAATCCTGGTCCCTGTAAGTTACAGAACCAATTCAGGGACCTAAACAAAGCCTTATTAGAAGTCCCTTAGCTGGAGTGGAACTGTGAGTTTGATTGTTGGTTTCTCTGCAAACTGACTCAGGTTCTGTCATGTGCTGACACGACTTTAGTTGCCAGCTTTTGGCAAATGTTCTACATAATATGGATGCATCTCCCATGAACCTATCATGGAAAAAGTGCAAATAGTGGCACAGTTGTTCCTTTCAGAATCACAGCTTTCTGTGACTGCTAGAAAATTTGACAAGACTTTTTCCATTGACCTCAAACGACTGTGAATTAAATGCAGATAGTTGTGCCACATATAAAGCCATGCACTGGTCTGCCTTTGAGTCCAGGTAGTTATATTCTGATAGTGATTCTCTTCCAGTCAGTATTTGTATCCTTTCCTTCTCATCTCGCTTATTCATTCTAGAAGAAAAGAATTTTCTCCTGGACTCTGTAACCTTCTTTCTCCTTTCTCATTGTGTTTTTCTGGGGTTACAAACAGCAAAAATATAAGTCACCTTTACTATCAAAGACTTAAGTGTCTTTTCATAGTTACCTGGGCCTTGTGTTTCTGTAGTGTGAGTGCAGGCATTTGATATTCATACAAAAAAAGCACATTGATGTACTTAGGGTTGGATCAAGTGTTGTCTTATTAGCATTAAACAGCTATAATGGGAGAAAGATGAAATAACTACAGAAACACGAGGAACAACAAAGATAAAAAGGAAGATGTGAGAATGGTACAAAAACGTGGTTCCTTATTTGTAGGGTAAACTTGAAAGGTACCCTTCTCAACCCGCCTGGCTTGTAATGTATTCAGAAATGGAAATTAATCAGCAGTTGTTTATAGCTGTGCAAATCTGGCACAGGGATTGGATATGATAGCTAGCAAGCAACCTGCAGATTTAAGAATAAGCTGCAGCTCTTCCACAGAGCTGCCTTTTCCCATTAATTCTTTTCCATAGTCTCAGTATCTGAGCTGTTCCCCTTGCTTTTTTCCCTTTGACTTTGATGTATGAACATATTCTTCACTCTGGCTGCTCAGAGTCTAAGATATTATTTCTTTATATTTGGATCTGTTAAATTTTTTTACACTTTATGTGAATCTCTCTATTACAAAATTGTATTGATAATTTCAGATATTTTCTGAAATTTTCTGAAATATCATGTTCAAAGTTTAAAACCAGAAAGATTCAAAGGAAAAATGCTCTAATAAAAGCTTAATTCAGTCAATTAGATGTGGTTTACTGCAATTGTTTTCCAGTCAGCTTGTGTGTGTCTTTAATTTGGTTCCGCTTCAGTTTGGTCCTGTTGTGAACCAGAAACTTTCCTGATGTTGATACCAGTCAATGTGGTGCCATTCTCTCAAACATCCTAACAGCTAGAATAAAATGTACAGGTTCTTTACCAGTTCCAAGGTTTTGTAGACTGAAATGAGTTATGATATCTCTTCCAGACTGGAGTTAATTTAAAATGTGTGAAAACAGAAGGATCGGTTATTGTTGTCTCATCCACTTACATCAATACAATTTGAGTTTTTTCAGTGGAGGCATTTTTCTTTTCAGATTAGCATTAGATTAGATTTTTTTAAAATCCTTAATTCTGAGAAGTCAGTGCAAATAAATCTTCTGCTGACTTCTAGTGGTTATTAATTTGCAGAATGTTGGCAGTGGGATTATTTAGAGATTTCATCTGGAGCTGTTGCCCTTTTGCTTTGACTGTGCCTTGTTGCAGCCAAATTCTGAGCTGCAGTCTCACTGTGATGAGAGGAAAGACAAGGAACACAACTCAAGGGGACACTGCCCAACTGCTGCACCATTGGAATGTTGCCAAGCAAAAATGTGGTCTCTCTAAAAACAGGCATGTATGGCAGAGTATTTTCTTTATTAGCCTCTGCCAGTCTGATCCAACTGTCCTTAAGAACACTGGCAATCCTTCCTGGAACATTCAGAGGATTTGGGTCAGAACTCAGAAAAGTTATTTTCATAATTTCCCTGCATTTGAGCACATTGTGGCAACTGAATAATTTAAATTGCCATTTTACACTGGTGCATATGTTATCTTAGGTAAAGACTGTTGTGCATTCCACTATAAAAATAACTCTGTTCCTTCAGTTTAGTTAGTTGGAGGGGGTCTACCAGAGAGGTAGAAAATGAGTGAAAAATGTCTTTCTCATTGCTGTATTGAATGGTTCAGTAAATGACATTCTTGGCAGAAGTTCTTAAGCCCTCAACACTTTCATAACTATTGATCTGTTTTTGAAGCATGGAAATTCTGCTCTGGTGATGTTATTCACGCAAAAACTTGTGACATGATCTCTAAGCCATAACTTTGTTTTACTTAGTTTGTATAAAAGTCATTTTCAGCTGTTCATAAAATTTTGCTCAGATAACACTGAGTGATTGAAACAAATTTCGGGATTTTAAAGAAACAATGTCTAAGAAAAGTATTTAACAGGTGAATTTATTTGTGCGGTATTACATCTGACTTGTCGTGCTCATGTTCTTGAATTCATTTACTGTGATTCTGGGTGATTCTGGCAGGGGTTTTAATCAGTTATGTTTCACATACGATTTTCCTCTCAATTAAAGAATATTACTGATTTACATGCATGTTTGATATGCGTAGCTGAACGAAGCAGTGTGTTTGTTTACCTGGAGGACACACACCAACTATAGTTTTCTTGATCAATGCCATGTTCTCTCTCAAGGACACAAGCTTTGGGCCCACAGAACAAACTTTAGCAAAGGATTTATTTTCCTCCCTGATTGTTTTGTCTCATTACTCTTTCCTTCATTCAGCAAAAAAAAATACTTCAAACACATGTATGGGTGTCTGTGTGTCTGTGGTAGCTCCTGCTGTTCTCACAGACTATTCAGCTATAATATTATGCAGTTGAAGGATAATTGCAATGCCAGGAATTGGGGGTTATTTAAAATGTGAATGGGTAATGATGAAATGGCTTAGAAAAGCATCTCAAATTCATAATGGTCATTCACATAAATAATACTTTACCATTTCCTATCTGTCATCCACTGGGGAGATTTGTGGCACTCTTTGATCAAATGACTTGTCCTTGAAGTACAGTTAGAATTCCAGTGTGCAATACCAACTGTTCTGCTGACAGAATGGGTTCAGCCAGCAAGCATCAAACGCTCTCTATGGCACTCATCGTGGCAACCCAGGACGAAAGAGTTTCAGCCCTCGGGCAGAGCAACCTGCAGCCTGGGTTCTGTGAGGGTTATGACAGGTTTTAATGTTCAAAACCTAATTCTGGTGGCACTAATATTAGTTAGGCACTAATATTACTTAATTTGTTTTATGAAGCAATACAACGGCCTGTGGTTGCCTGATAGTCTTGCCAAAGTTGTCATCTCATTCTTTGGGAAGTTCCTCTACTCCCCCACCACTTAATTTTTATTCAAGTATTTTTTGCAAGTAACTTCTGATGTTAGTTCTAAATGTATTGTTTTCCCCAAATTTACATTTTTATATAGATAGGCCTGTGTTATAAAAGGAAGAGCTGACTAATAATGCTGCTTCTTGGTGTGGGAAATTACTTGAAATGAAAAAATAATAACAGAACAATTTTATCCCTATTGATAGAATATATAAACTAGCCAGGTTGTATATATTCAGCTTTTAGAATTCTGATTTTTGATGACCTAATAGTTGAAGGAAATTAATATCTGTCTATTCCCCAGTCATCAGTCAGGGAATATGTCTATAGAAATGATTTAGCCCTACCATATGGGTATAAACTTGCTTGAATTTACTGATTTCATGTTGAATAGTTGTCATCCATATGCATGTAGGCCCTGATTATGCTATGGAGCAGCTGAACTCTGCAAATTACTTCATGGCTTTCGTGCTTTCATCATCCACAAGTTCCCTCTGGCTCAAATATCTGAGTAGCCTCTGTATGAAAATAAAGATATGCACACAGTGCACTCCTGATTTTTGCTTCCCATGTGGAAACAAAAGTAGATTCAGCAAACATTTGGATCCAGGAAACACTTCCTTTACCTACAGTGTAGCCTTATCCTTAAAGTTTGTTGCGTTAGTTTAGTTTTTCTGAAACAGATTTTAGGCTGGTGACGCAGGTGACCAAGGGGTTGACCCTGAAGAAGGTTGTGCTGCTGCTTATATGGAACTGGGAATGCTTGGAACACAAAGAATTTGAGTATTTGGATGCAGTAAGGACAGCTGTAGTTTGAGAGTGTCACTCCCATAATGGAATCAGAACACTTTCATATATACTCTTTCCACAGTCATTTAAAAATGGAAATTTCTTGACCACATGAAATACTTTGCATGGATGCAGACCTTATGTCAAAGCACAAACACTTCAGCCAGGGCTGTGCTGTGTTTTGGACTGAATGCAAACTCCAGATTTTATTCTTCCATCACTGTTCAATAAAACATGAAATGAGAAACAATCATCATGATATACTAGTACTGAAATGATTATTGTTACATGCAGTGCACTTTTATTCTGGTATTAGCTCCAGTTTTGCTTTTGCGTGATGAAGAAATAAAAATTGAGTAATGACTTTATGAATAAGCTCTTATAAATTAAAAGAATAACAAATGCATGTAGATCAAATATACCCTTCAGTTTATTCATTCAATAAACCTTGTAATGTTGATACAGATACATGCTCTGCAGGGTCTAAATATCTGAGGATATGCTTTTTTATCAAGTATGACATAGGTTTAGTTATTATGAACATGTTAAATCCCTCAACCTCATATTCAGGTAGTGAATAGATCATGGATGGGCTTCTATTTTGCCACAAACAAACAGATACCTTTTTTAGAAGAAAAGGTTTTTTTCTAAATAATCAGTTTTTATGATAGGCTCATAAACTTCCATTAATAAAATAAAATAGTAATAAATGATTTTATGCATTATAAGTCTAGTCTTTTTATAAGATGAGGAAGGTGCTCTGGCTCAGAGGGCTGGAGCACCTTTCCTACAAAGTTGGCTGAGTTGTTCAGCCTGGAGAAGAGAAAGCTCTGGGGAGACCTTAGGGGACCTTCCAGCACATAAAGGGGTCATAAAAAAGAGAGAGAGTGACCTTTTACACAGACAAATAGTGATAGAGCATGGAGGAACAGTTTTAAACTAAAACCCAACAGATTTATATTAGATGTTATAAATTCTTCCCTGTGAGGGTGGGGAGGCCCTGGCACAGGGTGCCCAGAGAAGCTGTGGCTGCCCCATCCCTGGAAGCGTCCAAGGCCAGGTTGGACAGGGCTTGAAGCAATCTGTGATAGTGGAAGGTGGCAAGGGTGGGATGAGATGAGCTTCAAGGTCCTTTCCAGCCCAAACCAGATAAAGATCAGACAGTTTCCCATGTGAGTTCAATTCCTGCTTTCCCAGTGGGCCCTTCCCCAAGGAGTCTCTAGAGCAGAAATGGGATGCACTAACTGTGCTCACCCCCTGTGATGCTAATCACAATTATTATCATCTCTTTGAAAGGATGGTAACAGGGCTGAAAGCGTGTGCC
>VZRS01009358.1:152108-190183 GCA_013398055.1 Ifrita kowaldi
GATTTCATGTTGAATAGTTGTCATCCATATGCATGTAGGCCCTGATTATGCTATGGAGCAGCTGAACTCTGCAAATTACTTCATGGCTTTCGTGCTTTCATCATCCACAAGTTCCCTCTGGCTCAAATATCTGAGTAGCCTCTGTATGAAAATAAAGATATGCACACAGTGCACTCCTGATTTTTGCTTCCCACGTGGAAACAAAAGTAGATTCAGCAAACATTTGGATCCAGGAAACACTTCCTTTACCTACAGTGTAGCCTTATCCTTAAAGTTTGTTGCGTTAGTTTAGTTTTTCTGAAACAGATTTTAGGCTGGTGACGCAGGTGACCAAGGGGTTGACCCTGAAGAAGGTTGTGCTGCTGCTTATATGGAACTGGGAATGCTTGGAACACAAAGAATTTGAGTATTTGGATGCAGTAAGGACAGCTGTAGTTTGAGAGTGTCACTCCCATAATGGAATCAGAACACTTTCATATATACTCTTTCCACAGTCATTTAAAAATGGAAATTTCTTGACCACATGAAATACTTTGCATGGATGCAGACCTTATGTCAAAGCACAAACACTTCAGCCAGGGCTGTGCTGTGTTTTGGACTGAATGCAAACTCCAGATTTTATTCTTCCATCACTGTTCAATAAAACATGAAATGAGAAACAATCATCATGATATACTAGTACTGAAATGATTATTGTTACATGCAGTGCACTTTTATTCTGGTATTAGCTCCAGTTTTGCTTTTGCGTGATGAAGAAATAAAAATTGAGTAATGACTTTATGAATAAGCTCTTATAAATTAAAAGAATAACAAATGCATGTAGATCAAATATACCCTTCAGTTTATTCATTCAATAAACCTTGTAATGTTGATACAGATACATGCTCTGCAGGGTCTAAATATCTGAGGATATGCTTTTTTATCAAGTATGACATAGGTTTAGTTATTATGAACATGTTAAATCCCTCAACCTCATATTCAGGTAGTGAATAGATCATGGATGGGCTTCTATTTTGCCACAAACAAACAGATACCTTTTTTAGAAGAAAAGGTTTTTTTCTAAATAATCAGTTTTTATGATAGGCTCATAAACTTCCATTAATAAAATAAAATAGTAATAAATGATTTTATGCATTATAAGTCTAGTCTTTTTATAAGATGAGGAAGGTGCTCTGGCTCAGAGGGCTGGAGCACCTTTCCTACAAAGTTGGCTGAGTTGTTCAGCCTGGAGAAGAGAAAGCTCTGGGGAGACCTTAGGGGACCTTCCAGCACATAAAGGGGTCATAAAAAAGAGAGAGAGTGACCTTTTACACAGACAAATAGTGATAGAGCATGGAGGAACAGTTTTAAACTAAAACCCAACAGATTTATATTAGATGTTATAAATTCTTCCCTGTGAGGGTGGGGAGGCCCTGGCACAGGGTGCCCAGAGAAGCTGTGGCTGCCCCATCCCTGGAAGCGTCCAAGGCCAGGTTGGACAGGGCTTGAAGCAATCTGTGATAGTGGAAGGTGGCAAGGGTGGGATGAGATGAGCTTCAAGGTCCTTTCCAGCCCAAACCAGATAAAGATCAGACAGTTTCCCATGTGAGTTCAATTCCTGCTTTCCCAGTGGGCCCTTCCCCAAGGAGTCTCTAGAGCAGAAATGGGATGCACTAACTGTGCTCACCCCCTGTGATGCTAATCACAATTATTATCATCTCTTTGAAAGGATGGTAACAGGGCTGAAAGCGTGTGCCGATCCCTACTCAGGTACAATAGTTGCAAAATTAACAATGGATAGAAATTATTTTCTTAAATCATATAATATTTATTATTCATGTTACTCTTCGTAGTGACTTGGACTCAAGTGACAATCTATCAGAATAATTTTCTGTGAAGACGAGATGTAATTTTGGCCACTTTTTACATGACAATTTCTTTCTTTAGTGATCATTGACAGTTGAATTGCTGAAACTTCAGTTCTTAACAGTCTGAAACCGTCTACAGTTGGGAAAATTTTCAGGATAAAAGCAAGACGTCTGTTTTATAAGTAATTTTTCACATGACTAAGGGACAAGAAAAGGTTGTTTTTCCTCTTTTTTTGACAGACTAGCTCCATCACATTAATTTGATTATCCCAATACTGTTAATATTTAATAACTGTTAAGTTTTCTAGGAATTTAGAGCCTGGGCTATATCTTTTAGCTAGATTTCATAGACATAGGCCAGTCTTCTTACTACCACAAATAAAATAATATATGGGTCTGATTCTGCATTCATTCAGTCAAAGATCCTACTGCCTTAGTAGTATGGGTTGAGACTCCATGTATGGTGTGTGTGTAAGGTGAATACCTGCATAGTTTTTCAGTCAAAACCTACATTAAATTTTCCTGCTGCGACTCAAGCTCACAAAAGGATGGAAATTCTCAGCATTAAGCTTCTAAGCCTTTGCTGCAAAAGCGTGACTTGAAGTTAAGTTGCAGTGGTTCCCTGTTGTGCCTTGATCCTGCTCATAAGTGTCTGTTTTTCTGTTGGTGCAGACAAAAGTTAAAGTGAAGTCTTTTTAAAAGTTAGGAGGGATAAAAGAATCCCCAAGCTCTTCTAGGGATGTGAAAGCATAAAGGTCTGCAGTGACTGAGGTTTTCAGAATCAGAAAATTTCCTTTGTGTGTCAGTCTGGAAGTGGTAAATGGAGCTGAACAAGGGTAGCTGTGTCTTGAGGATACAGGGATATTATGAAATATAGGGTTGCCACCCCATGAAGAACCACGTAACCTGAGCATCTGTGTTGCCTGCTATAACACCTCAGAGAGCCTTTGTGGTAAAATGACCATAATTTGATCATTCTACGGTATCTTATTATTTCACTAGGCCTAATAATTTATAAAAATCAGTTTGACTCTACAGATGAATTTCCATTGCCTTAAAATTGTGCCTTTTCAAACACACTTTTCTTAGGGAGGGGTGGAGAAGGACAAATGTTTATCCTGTAAGGTAAGGAATCAGAGCACTGTGTCAGAGTCTGCTGTGCAAATTAGGAGACAGATGGATCAAGGCAGGTGAAAATGTAAGAATTAATGTTGCACAGGCTTGGTAGCCACAATATTAGTGGGATTGAAGAAGTAAGTTCCTCCTCTGGTACCTTTGCATAAAACAGAACTGTTCTTGTGTGTGTGTGTGAACTTTGCAATGTTTTGCTTGAAGGCCTCTGTGTAATCCTGGATAGCAGATCAAGCAGGTGATGCAGATAAATTGCAGGACTCTTCCCCTCAGGGATGGAATAAGTTCAGCAGTTGGTTGAGCACTGAGGTAAGAGTAGCTTTTTCCTAGGGTCATCCTATAAATATGTATAATTTCATAATTAGTTCAGAGGCAGTTGCTGGGGAGCCAATCAGTAGAAACTGATAAAGAGAAGAATTTTTAATACGACCCATTTAAGTGCAGCTCCTCCACCCCTACCACACTTGGGGGAAAGAATTTTTAATTCAGACATATTTTACCAGCTTGAAATAGTTATGCTGCTAAGGCCACATTAGGAGTTCAGTGTGGCATCTAAGCTAACAGAAAGTGATCTTATATGTCTAGAATATATTAGATTCTAGAATACAATAGAAAATAATATAATGAATAATATAATGGGTAAGATACTTTGCAGTTACTGATTCCAAGTCATCCTGACATTCAAGCAAAGTTAGAATTTAACTTTATTTTTACCTTTTCTTCCCATTTTGCTTTTGAGAACATATACTGTGAGCTTACAATTGTGCAAGTGAAACACACATTGACAACCCATGAGTCAAACTAAAGGGATGCTCATTATATTGTACATGAAAAAACATTCTTAATAGATTGTTCATCAAGAAAGCAAAGTGACAACTGTGACTCAATCTTAAAAGCAGAAACAGGTACTACAGGGGAAAAATAACTAATGACAAGTGCAAGATGCTCTTTTATGCCACTGGAAATAACTTTTCCACTTACTCCTTTTTAAACCAGCCCATTTTGTTGGAAAGAAGAATTTGAGTATTCAGCTTTTAAGTTGATGCTTCTTTTCACAGAGAAACAATCCGTTGACTGGATTAATTTAATTTAGATTAATTAATTGTTTTGATAGAGATTATTTTCACATCCTAAAAGAGATTTCCATTGGCTTCATTGTCTAGAAGAATTTGTTTAATGTCATTGCATCCAGTTGACTTAAATTGCCTAGGGTGACTTGATGTATGACCTCCTAAAATTATTTTAGTTATCTGATGAAATTATTTTCTAATTTATACCTGGGGAAAAATTAGAGAATGGATTCTGATATCTGGGAAATGCTTTGGAGTCCCAGTGTGCTCCACCTATTGCATGGAAATTACAGACAATTACAAGTGACCTTGACTGTGTCTTGCAAACTGCAAAATGTGACTAATCAGGCACCATTTACTGTGTTTGCTTCTTCAACAAAATCCAAGGAATGAAAGAACATCATTGTTGGTCATTAGCTTATGGACTACTATAGCTGGTAAAATAACTTTTTTTTATGCAAAGACTACCACTGTTCTCTTCAGTAAAGCAATGAAGAGCCCGGATTCAGCTCCATGGCATCAGTAACCTCAACCATCATCATATTTGTTTATGCACAACAATAGATATCTTTCAAACTCAGCTGGAAAACAGCTGCTATGGTGTTCATCACTACTGCTGTTCAAATCTGATTCCAAATCCTAAGTGTTAAGCCACGTGTATTACTGGATTTAGGGAATCCACCATTTTTCTGTGGTTACAGTCCTAGTGTTGAACTGAAGTCAAATTATATATTGAGTTAATATATAGCAATAAGCAATGCTGTTTTATATTTCAAACCGTATAAATACATCTAAAGCAAACTTAACATCATCATACCACACCCTTATTTACCACCGTGATTGTTGCAAAATAAAGACAATTTCTGGAAATGAAAGTATAATATCCTAAAAGATTTAATTGGCCAATACTTATCAAGTAGGATAATGCATCAGTTTTGAGGGATATTTAAAACATATTTTTATATGTTTTATATTTAATATACTTTTGCATATTTTTCCTTTGATGGAAACTAAACCTTGTCAAAGTATATAATGAATTTAATGTGTTTGAATAGAAATACAGTTTTCTGAGTCTCTGTCCAAAATACTTTCGTAATCCATAAGTTTCACTTGAAAAATCCTGAGGATTTAGACACATTAATTGAAGTTCTTCAGAATGAAGCAGCCTGGTTGAATGCTTTAATAAAAAGATCACTAAGTTTTAAGAAAAAATACTGTCAGTATGTCCTTTTTATAACAGTACTTTTTAGAGTGAGACAAAGATCACCTGCTGGCACAGTCTGGAAGTTCTGTACAGAATCAGAAAAGAAGAAATAAATGTGACTTGTCTATTCATCTTTCCACCTTTTTGTAGCAGGTTCTTATGTAAAGTTTAAGGGACATCTTGCACATCCTTATGCAAGTAGTTCTCATTCATAGAAGAATTCCTTTGTGAGGCATTGGAGTACTAATTTTAAGAGAGGCTATTTTGTCTTTAATATGAAAGGTTTTTCATAGGTGAAATATATTTGGAAGCGGGACAGGTTGAGACATATTTTTACCTCATGGTAATAATGGAGAGACAAAATGAAAGGTTCTGGCATGGTGACTTTGAGTACAGGAATAATGGCATTAAGAGTGCCAGGCATAAAGTGTCACACCTGGCCATGCTCCTGGGAATGATGAAATTGAAAGAGTCTGCACAGATTAATGTGCATAACCTGTGACTTGGCTACAGAGAACTAGATAAATGGAGTTTGAGAAATGATTTAGTTAATATTTAAATTGATAAGTTTAAAAAAGTAAAAACCTTGATGACTTTGTAAGCCTTCTGTTTGTTGTGTATTAAGGTTGACTTGATTGTATTGGTATCAAGAGTGAAAAGAAGACTGGCAAAGCTAGATATTACCTGGCTAATGAGACCCTCAAAAATCTTCCATTGTCTGATAACCAGCCCAGAGAGAGATATTTAGGTAGGGGGTCACATCAAAAATTGTGGCCAGACCTCTTACCTGCTCATTGACAATTCTGTGTTAGAAAACAATTACATTATGTAAGCATGGAGTACAATACAAACACAGCTCAGTGTATTTGTGGTTATATCTTCGTCCTTAACATAAGAGCAGGTACAGAAATTGACATGTCCTGTCTCCCAAAGCTCCTGATAAATATCTACAAAACCTGAGATTGAAAGAGTTTTGAAGAAATGCATGTGGTAGAGGAAGATGGAGGCAAGAGAAGACAGAAAAGAAAAAAGAAATTGATTTGTATGGATACAAACTTTGCTATAATAAGGCTCTGCACCATTTTATATTGGACTGTCTTTGGTTTATATTTCTGTGGACACTGTAGAAGTCAAGTTCCACTGCACCCATTTCAAGCAGGCTGGATTAAAGACCTGGATTAGAGACAATATTTTGAGATCCAGTTGTGATGAAACTAATCTCCCCAAAGTGTATCATTCTAAATCAGAAAAGACAAATTTGCTGTTTTCCTATAATAGTAGGTTTTAGCTCTTATACTTTTCTTGGTTCCTCAGATAAAAAAGAGGGAACTTTTTTGTTTTTTTAAAGCAAACTTGAAAATTGGCTGCCAATGTCCTTTTCTGTCTGGTAAAATGAGGTGTCCTTGAATGTACTTTCCTTAGTGCTTTAACTTCTTTCTCCTTCATGCATTTGAACCAGCTGACACCTTAGCAAGTTCTGCTCCCAGCAGAGATTAGAATGGCTCCCAGATCCCAAATCTTCACTGCAATCCTCCCAGAACTGTGATATTTGCTGCACATTCCCCACACATCAAGGGAAAGCCACAGCCCATAATCAGCTGTCAGTGACACAGGAAAGTGAGGAGTGAGCCTGATTCAGACAGTCGTTTTCCTGCTCTCAGCTTCCACCGGATCATTTTGGAGAAGGCTTTGTGATGTGGCCAGATGCTGACATTCCTCTTTCTTCTTTCTGAGCAGCAATGAGCACGTCCTCGTGGAGAAATGTCATCCTGAAATTTTATTTCTGTCTTGGCTTTTTAAAAGCCATTCTCTTTGTGTCTCCCATTGACACAACTCATTCACTATTGTTATTTCTGAAGCTGTGCAGTTTGGCATCTAAATAGAAAATACTTTTTCAATATTCCTTTTACTCATTAATGAGCCGATGAAACAGTTTCCCTCTCCTCAGTAAAATACAGGAGCATGGAGCTATCTACCTCTGCCTTCCCTGGGAACTACCCCAGATATGTTCATAGCGTTTTATTTGTAACTATTTTACAGCTAACAGTGCAATAAGACATTGTTACATTTTGCTTTATTAGTACACTAATCTGGCAGTTCCCAAGCATGATTCTCACCATTTGCTTGTGGCTGGTTAGTAGATATGTAGAGCAGCAAGGCTTCATTTGCTTTTCTCAATTCTGCCACATCACACATATCCTGTGGAGCCAACTATCCAACCAGCTCAGGTTCTGTGCCTCATCCCTCTGCATTTTTATTAAACATTGGAGTTTCCCTCCAGGCTTCCCTGGGTTTAGCTTTGTGTTTTATGATCTCTCTGGTAAACAGGATTCCATGAGTATCCTTCAGGCAGTGAAATGCCTCTCAGTGGAGGGGTCCCACTGAAGATGGTTTGGTTCTGGCAGTCTGCTGAGCCAACAGCATAAAAACTCATTTGTTCAATTCTGTTAACAAGGATCCTGACCTCACCAACTCTTGATTGCTCTTGGGAGATATAATCTTATTCTAATTCAGTTAATTGAAGACAAAGAGGAATTAGGATGAAAACGATTGGTGGCCAAGGTCTGATGATCCTGTCATGCAGAGAGAGTCACAAAACAAGTATTCCTTTTTACTTCTCTGTAATAATGATAATAGTGCTGCTCTCTTCTATGATTTCAGGTATCTTATCTAAGAAATCTATCTGTGAAATAGTCTGTCCTTTTCCAGACAGAAATCTCTTTTGATCAATTTATATTTTTATCAAAGATAGTTATTCTGGGGCAGGCTGTCTATCTTTTAATTAGCTGAAAAAACATCAAAGGTTTTGGATTCCATCCAGCATAGAACAAGGACATTCTGAAATCTCAGAGATTTTAGCAGGAAAACTGCCTCTGTCCGAAGGGAAATTCATGGCCAAATGAACGTGCTGACTGAGGAGCAGCACGAGCTCCCCAGGAGGCCTAGAGAGGAGAGGAAGACTTCTGAGGAGGAAGGATGATGTGAGTTAGAGCTTATATCCTTCCCACAGCAGAAGTCTCGCCCGAGGAGGTGAGTTTCAAAGACTTTCCTGCAGATAACCTTCTACTTTAGGCAGTGGCTGTGGAAAAATCCTGGGAGGAAGTCAAAGGAAAATAATCTCTTTCAGGGGTAGGAGAGTCAATGGCAGCTCTGACTCAGCTGAGTCTGTGTTTTTATTTGTTTGTCAAAAATAGGCTCCCATAATGATGACACTGATTTTGCGTCACTTTTTGAATTTTTTTTTGTCTCCTGGCACTTCAGGCAATAGGTCTCCAGACTGCAACAAAAATCCCATATTTTTTTCCAGGAATTAGTAACTAAAACTGCCTAAATGATGGTGAGGAGGGATGCTGGTTTGGAACATCTTAATTATTCTGAGAAAAATGTCATGGTCTTAATTTAAATTACATGCGAATAAACAATCCTGCTAAAGATGCAGGGAATATTGAGTTAGTATCTCAGTTTAATAATGGACAGAGTGATTTAGATAAAAGTTTGAATTGAGCAGGCACAGCTAATGGAATCAGTAAGCTGGGAGAAGGTAACAAGGATCTTGTGCAAAATGTACACAATTTTAATTTCATTTGTTTTAGAAAGTGATTGGCCTAGAAATGTGATACATATTGATTTAGCACTAACGATGATCAGAGACTGATGGAAGCAACAAAAAGCAGACACAAATCCCAGCAAACATTTATGAAGTTACTTAGGAATGAAAGTACATCTGTAAGAATTACTGAAGGAGAACAGTTTTTCTGAGATTCATTAGCACAGTTAGAACTGATGAGTTCAGACAGAAGCTTGAGGCCACGCCTGTGTAGACAGCATTTACAACTCAATTGATAAGGCTGGGGCTTTTTGTTTGTTTTAACAATCTTGTCACACAAAGGGAACCGTGAAGAAGGTATAGGAGAAAAGGATTTGTTTTTTTGGGGAATAAAAAAGCCTCATGTGTTTCCCTGGTTTAGTCCCTCAGTTGCAGTCTGATCTGGTGTCCCTATGCTGGCTGATGTAATGGTTGAAGAGAGATCCAGTCTGATCTGCGCTGACTCATGTCTGGAAACAGTTTGTGGAATATGGGGCTACGGAGTCTGATCCAAAAGTGGCCAGAATAAACAGGAGCTAATGAGGTGTTTCAGTACATACCCACCCTTCTGCACTCGCAGGCACTGCGGAACAAAGCACGGGATTACTGAGTGATTTTACCGTTCAGCATCTATTACTCTAAACAGTCATGAAGGGATATCAATACCATTATCCTAAGGAGGAGAATTCAGAAGCCTTTTATTTGTGCATGGAAGATCTGGCATTTAATGACTTGGAACGTTCTTGCTTGAAGCAGAACATATTTTATAACACACCACCAACCCCCAAAGCACTGCAGACGTGTGGGAAGTGCTGATGCAGGGGTGCTTACAGGGACCTGCAGTTACAGTGATTATTGTGCTACTTCCAGTTGCTTATTAGAAGTTTGAGAAAAGCAGTTTTGGTTTAGCTTCTGTGGATTCAAAAAAATTATAATCAGCTATGGCACTGCAAAAAGTAGAAATGACACAACAGACTGTCATGTTAGAAATTTAAAAGGGACTCACGTTCTATCCTCCCTTATTTCACTCTGTTAAATACATATACTTCATTTTAAAGACATCTTTGATCAATCATGTGTTGTTAAATTGTACAGGAGCGTGCAATATCGTGTTAGGATTGTCTTTCTCTGCAAATCGCAGCCACGATCAAAAATGTACGTGGAATATTTGTTGCAGGGCAAATGTCTTTGCTATGCCTCAGTCCATTGCTGTGTATGTTTTTTATTTGTCTTTCATTTCACCTTCTTTCTGTCTTCATGAAGAAATGACAGTTTGCTTTGAGAAGCTAAAATGAAGATATAAGTTTGAATCAAGTGGGTTTGTTTTCTATTAGCTGCTAGCCAGGAGGAAAGGAAGAAGGTACAAAACAGCCCTTGATATTTGGGAGCTCATGTATCACTGAGTATGAAGAAAATCTGTCAGGAGAAAGTAAGAATAAAATTTTTAATTTTTTTTATGATCTCTCTGCTGTATCAGGAGATGCAAGAACCTACATTTTTTTTTTTTTTGGGCTTTTAGAAAGAACATTCTCTCTTTGCTGGTATATATATTTTTTTTTTTTGCCACAAGCTTGCTGGGTTTCTGTTCTTGTCTCACCATTCTCTTCGAGTGCCACTTAAGTATAGCTCCAGGCCTAGAGCTTTATAAAGACATGACTCACATGTTCTTTGAGACTGGCCTTTGCTATTCAGGAGCACTGGGGTGGTGGTGCTAAGGAAAGAGTGAGATTTGCCCAGTTCATATCCACCAGTCTCTGAGGGAAGCTTCTCTTAAACCAAGCAATCCAAAACAGTTTTTGAAATGAATTTGTCATTTATTAGTTAAATAATATGTCCTGTGTAGTGCTGTCTCTGAGCTTTGTGAAACCCAATGCAAGGCTGCTTGTGTCGGGGTAGGTTTTGTGTGACTGAGGATGGCAAGAATGTGCACTAAAAGCTGCCTGTGGGCGTTCATAGCCAGCAGAGAAGCAGGGGTTTCTCTCATGCAAGCCACCTCAGCTGAAGGTTCACACTGGAAAAGGGTGACCAGCTCAGGCTGTAGTACTGTCCGTTTCCCTGTGCTGACTATGAAATCTAGATTTCTCTATCAGGTGTAGATATTTGAGCTATACATGTCCAAAGCTGTTCCTGCCCATGTCTGCAGGAATAACAGGATAAGCAGATCAGGCTTGCCCGGATACCATTTTAATTCTGTACTTATGGAAATGTTTTAGCCGCTAATTAGAGCTGACCCAGGTCACCTGGGAATGCTAAGAACAAAAAAAGCTGTTCATGTACATTATTGTGCTCAATTAGCCAAACAAAGCCCTGTTGAGAAGCAGGCTATTGTTTAAATTTTTTTAGAGCCAAAAAGTACAGAAAGAGAGAGTTGACAGCTGAAGAACAGCAGGGGGATTGGAGCCCTCAGAGCTCTTATTTGAGAGACACTTGTATGGGAAAACATACTCAGAACTCTGCTAGGAGAGAAGCTAAGAAATTTATGTCTTAGTTGGTTAAGGATGTAAGGGGGAGACTAAAGACCATTCCCAATTATGAATACAATTCTACCTTCTGTTTCTCTTCTGTCTTCCCTGCTCTAAGTTGTAAAGCAATACCTTGTAGAACCTACCCTTGCATTTTTATTTACAGACTTCAGACGCAAACTGTTAACACCTCTAATTTAGAGGGTTTTTTGGATTTGGTTGTCTTCAGTCTGCTGTTGTTTTCTTAGGAGGATGGTTCTTCTGGGTAATGATGTTCTCATCTTATGAGAGGACACAAGCCAAGACTGGATCAGGACTATTGTACCCTATCTAAGACACCTCTTCCTGGTAGTTACATATTTTGAATATAAAACTTGAGAACCGAGGCCTTTATCAATGTAACAGTGACTCTGTCCATGTTCCAAGAAAAAAAAAAAACACCACCACCATTAAATAAAGACACAGGTGCCTTCCTGTACTCAAAATCATAGAATTGTAGAATAGTTTGGGTTGGAAGGGACCTTAAATCTCCTCTAGTTCCTATCCCCTTGTAATGGGCAGGGCACCCACAGGACCAGATTGCTCAAATCAGCTTGTTAGACTATATTTGTGTATTTAAATGAGAAGTTTGAATCAATTACTGCAATCAACAGCATAGGGCATACAGCTTTTACAGGCAGTAGAATAATTCAAATCTGAAAGCTGAACACAGCAAATGACAGCATGTTTTCTGTCTTCACATCAAGAGATTAACAGTCTGTGGCTGTAGAATAGGCTGTAGGGTAAAGTGGATAAAGCTGGCAGATTTAAGAGCTCACAGTGTGGAGAGATGTGATTCACAGCTGGTCAGGACTGAGGGGAGTTGGGGAGTAGATCTTATGGCCAGCTGTGTGTCCCTGAGGGCACACATGAAACAGTGTGAGTTGTGAAAATTATGGACTGACAGCGGAAAGAGATCATCTGATCCCATAAAATTCTTTCCTAAGTCTGAGTACAATCTTTCTCCTCTTTGGTCTCATTTAATGATGAGGTCTATGCTTTGGAATGTTATTTTTCCTGTTTCTGATGAATTGTCACTCAGACAAGTGCTATGATTACAGAACTAAAGGTGTGTGTTGCAGTATAAAAGGTAGCTGATGCCATATAGACAATCAGCTACAGTTTGCTTAAGGAGAATTCAAGGATTCAACACCAGAGAGGAGGTGAGATGACCTCCTCTGAGTACCCACAAAGTGATGGGAAGGGTGATTGTCAGCAAAATGATCAGACAGCTGACAGAAATGGCAAAATAGAAAACAAGCCCTCCTGCCCTGTTTGTTTTTTGGGGTTCTTAAATTAACTGTACTTTACCTCTGGCCTACATGTGTGCATTTTTGCTGCTTGTTTATAGAGGTAAAATATCTCTGATAGTACTCTGAAGTGTTAATTTGTACTTTGTACACTATTTTCTGCATGTTTAAATGTACACATAACGTAATTTACAAATTCTAATCAAGAATGTAAATCCTAGGGAAGCGTTCAAGCCAGATGTCATCTGGATGTTTAAAGGGATTTCTACTTACGACATAATAATATTGAACTTAAAAAATACAGTTGAAGAGAAAAATTTCCATTTTGTTAAAGAGTAAAATTTGTAAACAGTCATGGAAACATAGGGAAGACTTTATAGTTTTTTGTATATGCATTTGTGTGTCTATAGATGTCACGTACATTGAATTGCTCTGGGGATATTTATTGCCTCAGAATTAAAAGCTTAAGGTCAGGTCTTCTGATGCCAGTACTTCTCAGATAGCACCACTAACAGATTGTTATATTGGAAATCTGGTAGTGGATAAGAGTATAATGATTGTTTTTCCTTCTGAACTTACTCTCTCTCTTTTCTTTTATTTTCAGAGCATCAAGAGAGCAACTGCAGCACAAATCCAGGGGAGAAGAGGTCTGGTAAGGGGATGGTTGTTTTTTCTTCCAGTGTTTCATATACATACATGTGAATGTTGTGTGCACGTATACAAAAACCTTAAGTTTATAAGTGGTGTTAGAAATAGATTTCTGAATTCATGACAGTAGAAAACCACTTAAGACAATCTGACTAAGGTAAATGAGAATACAGTGCTACACAGACGAGTGTTAGTTAATTCTGCTTTTTAATGTCATGCTGAATCTAGTTTTGAAAAAAGCAAAATCCCTTAATAAAGGGTGTTCTTTCTACTTCATCTGGTAATATAGTTTACATGCTGGAAATGTAACCAATTTCCAGTGTTCAGTCTAGAATAGAAATGATTGCTGCAATAAACAGAGCCAAAGTGGTTGTTAAGTTCTGCCTTTCCAGGCCTGGTGATATATTGTTTCCACATTTGAAACAAAGGCATGTTTATGTTCTGCAGCACTGTTAGATTCATTTCATGAATAGATAGATTTCAAAATGATTTACATGTGTCATAAGGCTCATCAATGCTACAAACATTTAGTCTGGATAGAGGAGGAAAATATATTTTTAAAAAGGGTAATAAAAGAATGTCTAGCTATTTCTTACCAAACCATTTGGGAAAGGTGAAAACTGTTTCTGAATTGTCATGCTGATGGAAGCTTCAAAAAGTAAACCACATTTATATATTTTGGAGATATACATAAAAGAGCTTATGACATATACAGTCATAAGCTATGTTTTGTTTGCTTTATTTAAATTTGATCTTTTATAACTGTAATGTGGGTTGAGAGGTCTGGTTTTGCAACAGGTTTCAGATATTTCTGTGTAAAAGAATGGATTTGTGTTTATGTAAATTATAAGATATTTTAACAAACTGAAACCAAACTCCATCTTGTTCTTTAAATAGTTTGGTTATATTGTCAGAACTGTTTTTGGAAGGGAGTCCTAATTTGCTTGATTTGGTATCCCTTGAGCCCAATATGGGACTTAATTTTTAACAGTGTTCCGTTGAGAGACAAAAATAATAAAATTCTAACATTTTTTTGATAAGTGTCAAAGCCAAATCTGGAGATCTTATATGGTCTTATCACGGAGAGGCTGAACACCTCTTGCACAAGGACTCAAGCAAGAACAATAAAAGAAATCCTTGGAGGCAAAGCCCTGGGTCTTGCACCGAGTCAAGGGCTTTCAATTCTCTTGGGAATCATGGCTGTGTCCTGTAACAGCCCTGCATAACTTACTGCAGCACAAGACCTTTGGTGCTCCAGAAAGGATCTGTGCCCAATGATTCATTTTTAGGCTTTAAACAAATCAATGAAATGTAAAATTCTTAAGACCTGTTCGGTCCCATGGAGAGAAAAGAAATGATGTTTCTGCCCTGGCTGCATGACTGTATTATCTTCTGATAATTGGCTTTTGGGCTCAGTAATAAAATAAAATTCTTTTCTGCTCTGTGCACTATCTGCCTTTCTATAAGGAAGTGACAGCAGTGCAGAACATAAAATGCAGTGGAAAAAAGAGCTGTGAAAGGCAGTGCATTAACAACTATGTTGTGCTAACAAAAGTAGCTTGGAAGAAGGAACATGAGAAGCAACCTCAAACCAAGAAGCTGTGTGCTTGGGTCCTGGTGCTTGTCACATCACTCAGCAGGGCAGCTCCACTTGGTTTCAAAGCTGGGTACAACTCCAGGTTTGAGAGCGTTGCCTTTCTCTGGTCTTAAAATTAAGAACCAAACACGGTTTAAGGGAAAAGGGGTTTTTTACCTCGCTATTTATTTAAGGATCCTTAAGGTGCACGACTTCGTCCAGGTGGAATGTACACTGAAATGCACCTGAAATGCACCCCCCGAAATGCCCACACCCAGTAGATCGCGTATACAATTTACAGACCTTGCAAATTAACATGTCTATCAAAGATTCCCCATCAGGAAGTTTAAATGTATAGTGTGATATCCTCCCATCCCGAGGAATTCCCTCCTGGATGGGCCTTTACGGGATGTGTTCCAGAGAGGACCTTGGTTTCTCAGGATAGCAAAGGACTTTCTGGCCCCAACTGTGAGGCCTCCAGGATGTTTGGTCTCCTGGCTTAACAGAATATTAGGACTATGCTAAATTATCGAACTTAAGGAATTACAAGTACGCATGCTAAAAGCACTGAGGCTACATAAAAAGGGTATATAAAAGGTATATAAAAGGCAAAAAATCACCATGGCATCAAGAGTTCCCAGGAAAATGTTTGGTGCTGTCTTCATATCACTGCACACTCTGAGATTTCTGCAGAGAAGTTCTTCAGGACTCATTTAATGAAAAGGAAAGTGTTTTCTTATTTCTGTAAGTGCATAAGAGCAATGGCCAAGCAAGAAGTGGCTGCTGATACTTATCCAGTAAAAAGTTACATTTTACGCTTTAACCCCTCTTTGGGAGATACAGGAGAGAAAGATACCTTCTCTTGCGTTTTGGTAACATATAAAACACTCTTTGCCATGAGGTTCTTTGCCCATTGTTTTATACCAATGAAAACATCTAAGATTTTCTTGACTTACATTTAACTCTGAGGGAAAACTGAAGGAAAAAAGTAATAGTACTCAGTTTTTTATCTTATATATTGATGTTTGAAAATAAAATGCTCACATACAACTCTGAAAATCCTGTCATCTGCAGCAACTGATTTTTTTCTTTGGAAATATGTGAATTACTACAGATTTTTCCTACCTTAGCTCCTTATGCCATTCCCTGCAAAAAACTGTATGTTCTGTTATGCATTTACTATGCTTTTGTGATGGATTTTTTCGGATATGTTAAATGTCTTTACATCACACAAGCATCATAGATATTGTGCTTTGGAATCTATTGTACCAGGAAATAACAGATTATTTCTCAGTTGAAGGATCAACTGTGCTCTGTATTAATACAAGACCTTTCTTAGGTTCAAAAGGTAACTAACAGCAAGTTGGAAGCCACTTCTGGCAAGTCGACAAGAATTTAATAATTTTTCCTCTGTCTCATCCCATCTCCATTTCAGTGCACGTGTAGAATGCAGTGCAGTATGGTGATTCTTTCAATATAACATTATAAGCAAAGAAACATTATACACAGAAAAAATATTAAACACGAATTTCAAGTAGTGCAACCACCTCCTAATGCATGTTTTAGTTCACTCTTGAGTTATTGCTGAAAATGGTTTGGGTATTTTACTGAAACATGTAAATTTTATTGCTAGTGGCCCTCCACCTGTCCGGGAGGTGCTGAGCATAAGATTTTGGATCTTTTTGTTATGCTTCAGTACTCTCCTTAGCAAGAAGATTTATATTAGCACAAATGAGTGAAACTCAGATATCCAGGTGCTTGGAGAATATTCTTTAAACATTTTATAGTATTCGATCCTCTAGTCTGGAGAGTTTAAAGGAGTATTTCCAAAGTATGCAGATACATTCTGTTCTTTTTTTTTTCCCTAGGACAAGAATATTATTTGATAAAAAATACTCTGGAAACAATATAGAATGCATCTGGTGTGTGTGTTTTTGTGTACACTGCTTTTAGAAATGTGAAGAGAACCTGAAATTGAGGGACTTGTTTTTCAGTTGCCACGTCATTCTTAAAATCACCTGTATGGGAGATAAGTCAGTGCTGATTCTGTAAGTGTTTGTCTTGTGTGATTTACAGTAAAAGGACATAATGAATCTGAAGTGAAGTCACTGGCAATCCCTTCCATCTCTCATGCAGGTTAAGCCCTAAATCAGCATGGTTTGATTTTTAAAGCGCAAGTGATTTCAGAATATGTGTTTGTTCCTGGGTCCTATAGTTGCATGAGGATGGATTTACTTCAGTGCCACTTACCAAGATCAAAATACTCTGTTTATTCTTATTTCTAAAATTAAATAACAGTGGTTACAGTTCTTGCTGGAACAGGCAGGTGAGGAATGTTTTAACTTAAATAATGTCCTATATTGAAGTCTCGTTATTTCATCATAAAGGCTTTGTATTCTTTCTGTCCTTGTCTTACACATTGATAGGTGGCCTTGTTTTTCTGAAAGAAATAACTGATCTCTTTAGAGTAAAACAAGTTAACCTAGCCTCAAGTATACTGTTCAAATCCATCAGGAAGACTCAGGTGAATACACACACAAAAGAGATGCGTTTCCAGGACAAAAGTGTTTGCACTAAAGTGTATCAGAAATTAGAAGAAAAACACTGAGCTGAAAAACTGCCAGGCTTTGTCATGGTTCTGTGATACTTCTCTTCACGCTTGGTTTTTCTGTGGTCAACAGAGTTCATGAGAATCTTGGCTTTCATTTTCAGTGAAATTGTTTCTGACCATTGTTTGGAGAAAGCCTTGAAAATCTGAAGCAAGGACACCTAATAGCATCAGAAGAATAGGAGGCAGGGAAGAAACTTAACAGCTTTTCTTCAAACAAAATTTCATGGCTTTTGAGGCAGTATTATGATTTTTGCAAGACACTGAATTAGATTTTGTTTTTAAAAATCTTTGTGCTTGGCAGTGCTAAAAATAATATGTTTGGACTTGTTTAAACACATTCTGGCAATAAATCATGAGGGGATTTGAAGATGCAACAACCAGTAGGCAACTCTATTCTGGCTTTCTTGATCTCTTGTGAGAACCTCACCTTATAAAAAGCAGTATTTTGTATAATTTGTATATATTTGTATAATATTTGTATAATATTTGTATAATAAAATATAAAATAACTATATATTTGTATAATAAAAAAAGTAATTTTGTATATCATGCAAAAATGCAGCCATGATTTTAACAGTAATTGAGTGTGTATGCAGAATTCTTCTACTGCTCAATACCAGTGTGCCTAGCACATAGATCCAGGCAATAGCAGAGTTAATCTTTTCTGATGTAACAAGCGTGACCTTGATCAAATGACCTGCACGTTGAGATTTAAGTGCCCTGAAGTAATCAAGTTTCAGCAGCCAAACTTTGGCCTTAGGTTGATTGTTTTGTTTTATAGTTTATAGTACTAGAAGGAACTGCTGGGATCCTTGTGATGTGTTTGTTTTGGCAATTGTTACGGGGAGCTGCTCTTTCCCTTATTGAGGCTATCATGATTTATCTCACTGGAAACTAGCACACTTGTACTAGCTGCAGTACAAATGAATGGAAAGCCCCAATATGTTGTTTGTCTTTGTAATTCATTATAATTTAGCTTTGTGTGGACTTTTAGTAAATTCACATTGGAACTACCATTAATAAAGCACTTATTCTCAGCTGTATGTGAGCCAAGTGCTTATTGCAAGGTAAACACACAGCACAAAGGATATTGGAATAGCTGGAGAAGCCCTTTCAGCTGAGGGATGTGTTAACTGTAAACACACAATTTTCTGCAGATTTCAAGCATTCCATTCACAGGTGTTAAGAGCTATTTGGTGTCAAATAATAATATTTTTATGCATGAGATTGTGGGGGAAGAAAATGGAGAGGGAAAGGGGCTGTGTGGTCTTGCAGTTTTACGGTTGTGTGCTTGCAGCACCTCTGTAACTAGGATCAAGTGAATCTTAGCTGTACTTCCAAACAATTCTTTGGTAACAGAGGGAATAGGCTTGAAATTTTCAAGATCAGTGTGGAATTATTAAGGGGTTGTTATAATGCCTGACTAGTGAAAGCTTTATCCCAAGGCATAAAATAAAATCTTCTTCGGTTTTTCCGAGCTGAGCAATTCACATTGAAACAGCTTAGAAAAAGTATTTTTTAATGACTGAGGAAAGTTATTCATTGTGGATAAGAGCTGGAAAGCTGCACATTGTAATTCTAAAAGAAGCCAGATTTGTAGCAGTATAGAGACACTTGAGTTTGATTCTAGCTATGTTTTTTCCAAGTAGACTATGGCTTTTACTAAATGGAAAGCCATCTGCTGGCAGGAGGTGTCAGAACAGAATGCAATAATGTTTGTATTGGTTCGATGCACTCCAGTAGTTTGGGATAAATTAATTTCGAGAAAATAAGCTGTGTTCTCTTAAAAAACTTCAGTGTCTTGTAAGGCTAGAAAGTTTCTCAGCCACCATATCCCGCATGCCTTCTTTTCCTTTTCCACCCAGTTCCTTTCTCATATGATTTCTCTATGAATAGATGGCATGTATTCTTCCCTAAGATCTGTATAAATTTGCAAGGTTGTGGTTTATGTTTTGTTTATGTGGTGGGTTTTTTTTGGTTTTTTTTTTTTGGTTTTTTTTTTGTGATACCTGCTAGTAAAGTGGATGTCCTTGGTATAAAACTCTTCACGTGCAAAACTTCCAGCTCTCTATTTTGTCCCATAGTCCATTTTGGATGCCTTGCTCAATATCAGCACTCTGATTTTTCCACAGATTGTTTTACTATAATATAGGGAGATTACCAGCACAAGTGCATTTAATAGGATTTTGTTTGTTTCACAGAATGAATCTTCCAGGGGCCTGCGGCTTTTTAGCATAAATGTATGAAGTACTCTTCAGTGTATAAATACCAGCAGAACACAGACAGCACCACTGTGCAGGGTATTAATGAGACACCTTGTTTTCCTCTTCCTGTCTTGGATCATCCAATCCATTACATGGATGTGTTTCATCACATTTCCTTAGAAGTTCAGAACTTCTCTGTGAGTGGCAGTGTGCATTAAGAAGTCAGTCAGTGAGTTCCAGGGAGCACTAAGGGGTGTTGAGGGACACAGTGCAGTGTCCAGAGAAGTCAGGGCTCTGTCAGTTGTGGTTCCTATGAGCTGCCCTGCACAGTGTAAGCACTGAGCAGAGTGTGGGTGTAGGAAAATCAAGCAGCCCTAGATCAACAAGAGATTTCTACACCTGATTGTAGCACCCCTGCTTGAATCAACACTCCTGCTTTTCTGTGCCTAGCACCGAAGGCGTGCCTGCTTTTATCTATGAAATCCCTGCTTTGCTAGATAATTCTGGAATTGACATGGTCTTAATGCTGCTGGGTGGCTGAATGCTCTGCTGTATAAAAAATACAGCGAGATAAACAACGTGGCTGGGTTTGCAGCAAGAGCTGATCTGGTGTTTTGGGGATACCCTTGCTGTCTGGAGCGCGAGGGTTTGGGATGCAAGGAGTTACGATCAGTGAATTTGATCTGACTTTAGTGGACTGGTCAAATCATGAAGACAGATTATGGTGTTTGTTGAAAACACAGCTTTTTAAGGGGAAAAGACTCACTTTTTTCACATGGAAATTTTGCAGATGTTTCCAGGGAGAAGATTTTGAGTGCATGTAGGGTTGGCATCAGGGGATGAAGAAAGACTTGAGAAAGGAATTTAGGAACAAATGTGTCAGAAAAACAATGTACAGAAGAACTGTGAATCCAGTCCTAAGGAGAAATCAAAACCAGCCCATACACAGGAACCCACCTGACTGTGGAGAATGCAATAATGTTTATATAGTGTCTGATTAGATACAGTAAAGGAAAGGACTGAAGGGGTGGAATTGAGGTCTTCCTGAATTGAAGTGTTTCAGTTGCTGACAATAAACATCTTTATTAAATTTACTGCAATGGGAAAGACTAAAGGAGCAGACCATCTAAATACATTAGTGTATTATTGTGTTTCTAGCTCTCTTCCCAGAAGCTGTTTTGCTCTTAGGAACCTCAGGAGGTCAAAAATCACTGTTTACTTCTCCAGCTCATAAGGTTGGCTTAAAACGTGATGAGATTTTTAAAAAACCAAAGAATTTTTATTTCTTTTTATTTGCCTTCTTATTTTTGAGCCTTTAGGTCTAACTATATGTTGAGGAACATTGTTAAATAAAAGCTGGGAAAACATCTTGGGCTTATGAATTCAGGAATCAGAGAAGCAGCTGCATGGCTTGGAGCGTGACTTTATTTAACATAATGATTCCCTGAAGTTGATCACTTGCTTATATTT
This sequence comes from Ifrita kowaldi, assembly GCA_013398055.1. Taxonomy (NCBI): domain Eukaryota; kingdom Metazoa; phylum Chordata; class Aves; order Passeriformes; family Cinclosomatidae; genus Ifrita; species Ifrita kowaldi. The sequence goes on from VZRS01009358.1 coordinate 173,207, forward strand.
ATGTGAGTCCCAACGAATGTCGAAGAGCTGTCTTTCTTAGTTTTGATTTATATTATGTATGTCTACTGTTCATACAGAACATTTAACTCTTTCTTGAAATGATACTGCTCTAAGAGTCTTCAGCGGTCATTCACAGCTAGATAGAATCATCAGTTCTCCTAAAAAATAAACCATTTTACTTCAAGAAATGAGGCATTTTTGAAATCTGCTCTTTATCTGAAACCCTAGCTGTGATGTGAAGTACTATGATGAACTCTCATATTATCCTCTTCTTGCAAGGAGCCTGCGCTATTAATTTAGTGAATTATTCTATTTATAGTTCTTATTCCACTAAAATTAAGAAGCAAAGAGTTCCTTTCAAAGTTTAATGAAGTCTTTTGAATATGATTAGATGTGTTCCCTCAGATAAGGACTGGCTGACCAGTTGGTTCACTCCTTTAACTTGTTCTATGCTACCCTTACTTTAACTGCAACGTGTGACATATTTTTGCTGAAAGGCTGGATGATCATTCTAAAGAGTGTCACCACCTCCTTGTCATAGGGGAAAAGGTCAAGCGGGAATGGAGCACAAAAAACCCCTTATTGCAGTAGCTCTGACAAAATCTTCACTGCGAGTCTCTTCTTCAGTCTTTACAACCTCAGGCACCAGTTGCACCACAATGCTTTTGTGAGTAGAGAGGAGAAGCAAAGAGAGAGCTCTGCGTCACTTCCTGTGCTTTAAGTTTGTTTGGAGAAATCTGTACTGTGGTTGGTGACGTGGTGTTTGCGTGCAGTGATCAGCCAAAACATTGGGTGGAAGAGAACCAGTGTTGTTGGAAAACTTTAGAAAACATTTATTATGAAGATTTAACACAAAGTTATTAAATATGTCAACGTATGAAAGCAACATGATTTTGGATGTTGTGCCTTGGTGTCCTTTGTGCACTTGGTAGTGCTTGGTCTGTGCTGTCACTAACTATGGGATGAGCAAGTGGTGGTACCTGGAGAAATATTTGAAGCCATGGTGCTTGTCACAGGTTAAATCCTGTCTCAAGGTGTGCAATATCAGAGTAGGACTCATGTATTCTCTTGGCAATGTGTTCTTGTGTAAGTGTTCTGCCTCTTCAGGGAGGGTGCTTTCGGGTTACTAAATATTTATCAATGCTAATGTCTTTTTAAAACTGTATCCTTATCTTTATTGTATAAAGATAACATTAGCCTGGGGGAGAGGGATATGGGGGAACCGATCTTTTATTTCTCCCAAGACTCAAGCAGAAATTGTTTAAAATTTATTACCAGCTCTTGCTGTTGCCGAGAGAACTTTTGGCCTCTTAAAAATGATATTTGGACGTGTAATTAAATTTGGTATAGCTACAATGTTTTTCTGAAGTTCGCAAAGTAGTTCTTCCAGAACCTTGATGCAGATTATATGATATAGCTATTAAACATGGCTTATCTTTTGAATGGAAAGCAAAGATTAATGACTCAAACTAAAATGATGCATTAGATATGTGTGATGAGATGCAGTCTTGCAGTGATGTAGGAATTGGAACCAGAGAAGATGAAAATGTTAAAATGAGATTAATAGAGCCACATGCTGATTTAAAAGAAAAAAACGAAACCAAAACAACCTATTCTGTACTAGGGGAAGAAAATAGATGCTTTAAATAAATGTTTGTCTTGTACATATTAAATACGCATACAATAACACCTCAGAACAGTGTGACTCTCAATTGTAGTCTCTGTAGTAACCTGTCTGCAACTTTGACAAAACAAAATCTTCCTGGGAAGAGAGGAAACTGTGCAAAGTCTCTTCTGTAGAGCATTCCAGAGAAATTTTAGAAGTGAGTGTATACACAAATAAATGTTATTGGTAAATTTTAACAGACCTTAATCGGTTGGCAGGTGTGGAGTGTGGAAGGAATTTCTCCCCAGTCAGTTCGGTTTGACCTGCTGGCTTTTATTTTGCTGTCCTATACAGAATATGCTTCAGTCCACTTGCTGGGATCTCCTGGGCATTTTGATCAGCAGATTTCTGTCCTGATGGGTAATGCAGGTGGGATGATCCCACCTGGAGGCTCTGCCTTGTGCTGTGAGCACTGAGAGGTGCTGCTGGCATCAGGCAGTGGGTCAGGAGACGGGGCCCAGCATCTCTGTGTATGAACAGAACCATGTCCTGGGGCCCAAGCATCAGGTGAGAGGTGCTGGGAGGGGCTTTTGCTTTTGTGCTGACTCCACCATCTGAGGACCTGTTGCTCTTATGGAAGTTCTGCTTCTTTAAAGACGTATGATTTCTTTCTCTCCGTGAGCAACGTGTTGGTACAAATGATTGTAAAACCCACCAGTATAAAATATAAAGTATATATATAAAATATACCTTGTTTTACAGGTGAAGTATTTGGTTATCTAGTTGTGTGTTCTGCTCAGAAGAAAAGGTTAATTTGGTTTTGCTTGTTTAAGGGAAATTTACAGTAAAATAGACTGTTCCTTTATCTTTGTTTTCATGTATAACTGACCTTTCTGCCAGGCCTGTTTTGAATGGAAAACCTGGATTAATTTCTAAGTTGGTTGAAATTGACATAAATTAAATTGGTCGAATGTAATAAATTTATACTGCAGATACAATTAAGATGCTTTAATCCCTAGGTAAATCAGGTTGTAGACAGGGCTTCTCTCTCCCAGGAAGAAGTTACCACGATCTGTCATCACCTCTTTGTGGGTGCTTGCTAAAAGAGCTGTTCACAGGAATATTCTCTATAGCTCCTTAAATGTGTAGGTTTAAGCTGTTCAAATTGGTGGGCTGATTTAGTTCATTAGTTTCTTGACTGCATTAGGTGAATCTGAGAGCACTTTCACCAGCAGAATCTGCCAGAAGGTTAGTTGAGTGTCCTGTCCACTGGAAAATACTGTCAAGTAGATGACTATTACAACTTCCACCAAGTTACCTAAGCGTAGAAGAGGGTATCTGTCTATTTAGTTCCCACTTCTGCTGGTAATGTTGATGTTTTATATATTTATAGTATTTTTTTCCTTCAAAATGATAGTCTTTTTAATGAGCATTTCCTTAAGTTGTCTTGAACATGGTTACCCATGGAGGGCCTAATTCACAAGTAATATAAAATAGGAGGTGATATAAGCGGTATGACTAAGAAAACACCAAAAAAAAGCTGCAGTGGTAGTAAAGGTAAGTATTGAAATATTTTTAAGTTCTTGGCACAGGGTTAAGTGGTGTGGGATAGCACTTGGATTTTGGGAGACTGCATGATTTGGTAAATCAATACTGTTTTTTTCAACTGACTATTGAGACCTATGTTAGGGTTGTGGAGAGATCAGCAGTTTGGTTCCATTAAGATGAGGGAGTGAGTAAATACTTGCAGACAGTAATTACAGCCCGGTTTTGTTCCCCTGTGGAGGAGAAATGGAAGTGGTGATGCCAGGGGAGGAGGAGAGCTGGAGGGAATGGAAAGGTGGCAGGAAGACAGATGAGGCAAAAGGGGTTGCATTTCAAAAATGTTTCAGAAACGGTCATAACTGGTTAGACAAAGTTTAATGTTAGATTGCAGTAGAGGAAAACCAGCTCAGGAATAGCTCAGTGATTGATGACTCACTCAAGATTCAGTTAGAAAAAAAATCATCTTCAAATAAACTGTGTAGCACTTGAGATCCTCTGATACTGAACTGCTTCAGGTACGGAGGAAATACTGTGCAGGGCTCCGGTTTGGGATGAGACTGCTCTGAAAACTTGGTCACTGCTGGCAGTTTGTTTCTGGTCAAACCCCACTGGTCCAAATCATCATGCTGTTGGTGTATTCCTGTTCCAGAAAGTTGGCTGTAGCCAGAAGGGTGCATTGGCAGTCTGCACCCTCTGCTCTGAATGCAACTTTTGCCTGATGGTTTCTTCTCAAGAAGAGCTTAATAAAACCTGCAATAGATGAACCAGTGACTCACAGCTGCACAGCTCAGCACATACTGTGCTTGACTCACAAAAAATAGGGTGCCTTGGTCTGGGTTAGGTTTTGGCTCAATATCATTCACTGCTCTTAATACAGAGCCTACAGTGAGATTTCTCCTTACAGGGTGATGACAGAACACGTGTAATACTCTGAAACGTTCTCAAAAATACCTTCATGCTAAGTGTGAGGGCATTGGACAAAGAATAAGGGGAAATACCTGTTAACAAGGATTACAAACTAGGCAGAAAGGATGGGTAAAATGTTGAGGGTGTCTCCCTTGTGAAGTTGTGAAGCTTGCCAAGCTTGTTTAGAAATACACAGAATGCTGAGGGTCCTGCTGAGAACCAAATCAATCTTGAGATCCAGCTTCTTCGTCCTAGACGTTGTGGAACCAGGTCACAATATACCTCCAGATTACTTCAGAAAGCCACACCAAAGCTTTTTTCTACAGGATATAACCTGTGTCCTGTCTGGCATAGTGGTGGTATTAAAGCTCGTTAGAATTAATCATAAGTTTAAATGCTTTGCCACTTAATCCAGCGAATGTCACCTCCAGGATGCAGGTTTTTGCAGTGACTTGTTTTCTGTTTTCTTGCAGTGACTTTCAGAGAGCTGCCCTCAAGGTTTTTGGTCAGAAAGGCCAAAGGATTCCTGTGGTGCCTCGTGGAATTGAATGTGCAAACTGCTAAACTTTGTGTGGATGCTTTATTCAGAACCTCTCCACAAAACCTCACGCAGGGTATCCCAGCTTCAGCAATGTGTAGCAGGGAAGGTGCAGGTGGCAGTTTGCCATGGCAATTTTGTGACAGGCATCATTCCGAGAGATGGGGGACTCCAGCGAGGAGGAGGAGGAGGAGGCTGAGTCAAAAGCTGTTGGCATCAGTGAAACTTGTGAAATTCTGCTGCACACTTTTGGAGTTTGAGATGTCTCTGGCTTTGCTGGATCCTAACAGAGATTGCTGCTGACTCATGCCTTTTAGTGGAGCTGGCTTTTATCCACCTTGGGGAAAGCAGGACTTTACTCTTCCTGCATAAATTAAATGTTTTTTCCAGTGGAAATATTTTCTATTTTCTTATCTTTAAAACTTAAGAAAAAAAAATTAAAAATCAAACAGCCTGTTTGCACTGTGTGCAGGTAATGCAGGTATTTTACAGAAGATAAGTGGGTTGACTTGTAAGTGGTATTCTCATTTGGACTAGTATAAATCTGACTTAAGCTTCCAGGGTCTACAAGTATCACTGCCTCTTGAGATTAAGTACTCTAGGAATTTAACTGATTTGTCCAAGATCAAGTCTGTTAGTCCAGACTTTGATCTCAGGTATATTTCTCATTTCAGGCTCAATAAAGAGTTTCTTTAAACACAGGTTATAAATGGTGGGATAGTTTCAGCATGTCACATGCTATCATTTGAACTCTGGCACAGGTAATGCAAAATCCTGGATCTGTTTCTTCCACAGGTTATGTAGAATTTTAATACGTGATAGTTTGTGTAAAGGAGTAATGTGTGAACTAAGTCTAAAAAAACCCAAAAACCAAGCACAAGAAAAACCCCAAGAAGAGCCATTTATTTTCAAAGCTGCGGGAAGTAGAGATGGAACAATATCTTGTTGCTTGTACTCTCCTCCGGTGTCTTTTAGTAATTATGAATGGATTCTAGAAGTAAAATACGTAATTTCACTGCACAATAAATAACCCAATTATGTTTCTTCATATAAACTTCCTGAGAGATTTTTTTACACTGGCTAAATTTACCAAGAATAACAATAGATATAGTTGACCATATTTCTTTAACAAAATGATTGTTCTGGTTTGTTTTTGTTGTGCCCACATCCCCATCTCTGAAATCCTGGAGTCTTGATAGTCATGAGAGGTGTTGCCAGCGTTCTGAATCCTCCTCACTCTATTAATTGAGATAAAAAATTTGTGGATGCTGTAAGATCACACTGAATTTAATGAAAATTTAAGTGTTGGCCCATGCTGTATTTTTGGTTCAGAACAACAATCCTGTATAAGGAAGCTATGGGACAGTCCTTAGATCTTGTTAGCTTCTTAATGGCTGAATAATTTCCTGTATCTTCATGCATGCACCAATCCAGAGAAGCTTATAAGCTGGTTTATAACTTTGAGCAATCCAGTAGTCTGGAGAGATTTTTTCATGCTCTTATTTTCATGTGTAATTAAGATGAAATTAGCCTTAGGTTGGGTTCTTTGAAAGTGTCCTTTAAGGAGAACAATAAACGAAGTCAACAGGAAAATAATCAATGTTTCTATGACAATAAGTGTGTCAGAGTGCACCTGCTGTGAAGCATTGTGGAGTGCTTGCCTTGCATCTGACGTTTTAAAAGCAAGAAACAAATACTTAAAATCTTCACTGTTGATAGAACGGAAGTGAAGGAAAAATCCTTCAGACTTTTCCCAATGATTTTACAATGTTAGATAGAAGGAGAAAAGGGGGGACAAGGTGGAGGGGGAGTATAATTTGACGGCATTTGGCTTTGGTTTGTCATTTTCTGCACAGTGTCTGCACGAGACAACTGAGACTGTTCCTCTGCATTCCACCTGCAATCTCAAATGCCCAAAAGGCTTTTTTTCCTCACCTTTAAAAACAAGCTCTGTCTTGATGTCTCTCATTCACAAAGACAGATGAAAACAGCTAAAGGGCAGTGAGCTTGCTTTGGGTGATATACAGGGGAACCTGCTGTCAGTAATTATTACTTCAAATAATAATAGAAAAGGTAAAGCCGTCAACTTTGGATGTGAACAAGTACTGAATATTTACATCTGCTGGCTAAAGTTAATTGGAACTTTGGGCGTCTGCCCATGAGTTGGGACAATTTGTGCTCGGAATAAATTTAGTAACAAATCTCTCATTGACTTCAATTATGTAGGATGAAAGTCTAAAGTGACAAGTAGCCATGAGCTGTACGTAGATTTGAAAAGAGAGATAAATTAGGAATGTGGTTAAATGGAAATAAAGAAATTGAGATGGTCTTCTAGTTGTTCTTCCTGAATGCATTTAGATATTTTTGTGAAAAACCTACAAAAATAATGCTGCAGTTTGAGTCCTTTGAGTGTTCCTTAGCAGTTTCCTCTGGTTTTGTAATGAACAGGGGGAAAAAGCGTTTGCCTATGAAGTGTTTGGTGAACTGATTCTGCTTCATCTGGTACTGAACTCCCTTGAAGTGATCAGGCCCTTTGCACATGATAAACAGCATTTGAATTATCCTGCTCTGTGTTTTTAAAATGTTTTGGTGCCTATAAAGGGATCTGACTCTGCTCTTGACGTCTTGGATTTGGTCAATATATTGTTCTGTTACAAAACCTGAAAGAGACTTCCTGTCTTTTCAAACATGAGTTTTATCTTCAATTTTTAGATAATTTTTGTTTTTCAGAACTAAAAATCACTATCCTACAAATTTTGGATGTTTTTACAAATAAAGCTTGAACACATTATTTTAAATATTCTTGTTGAGGCACAATTTTTTGCTTGCATTAGCAGATGGGTTGGAGTAAGGAATCATTTCAATCTGAAGGTTAAGCTCGGTATCAGGTTTTCAAAGACTATGAAAAACCAGTCCATGAAAGACAAGTAAGTTGGTGAGTCTTGCAAGAAAACAGTAGTTGTTCTGGATCCGAATACAGACCAATTAAAGTGATATTATGCATGTTAACTCCGTGTTGATCAAGTCCTATCACTGAAATAGTCTGGGCTGTTATGAATTATTAGTACTTCTGCACCTATATTTTTGACGTATCAAAATCATACAGGGTAAAGGCTGTGAATTTCAAAACCCAGCAGTGGAGCCAGAAATGAATGTTCTTTGACTAGGGCTCTTTTTCCCCCTCTACTGTTAATTTCCAGCACCATCCAACAGTAACAGCCTTTCTCCTAAGACAAATGTTAATTAAAATCAATGATGTCCTCAATTAAGTTGTCAGATTACTTGAGGCAAGTATCTCAATGTAAAAGAGAAGATGCTAATTAAAACAATAAATTGTTTTAATTTCTGTCTCTTAAGCAGATCACCACACTGTTACCATTGTGACTGAGATGGGAATTACTGGCAAACCATTGTTTGAACCCCATAAAGCATGCTAAATGAGCTCACTGAGAGACCTTATACTGAACCCATTCCTAAAGATTCATACTGTACATTACAGCTTTTCCCTGGGAGTGTAACAAGCCCAGCCTCTTGTGCAGTGTTTCTTATTGGAAATTTTCAATGTTTTCAGCCTGGCATCCACTCTGCATGTGCAGAAGCTGCATTTACATGCACTTGGTTCTAGAAATAACAGAGAAAATGTGCCTGCAGTCCCAAAAACTGTTTGCAGTAGAAGTTCTGGTGTGCAAATGTTTTCACTCGTGCTGAGCTAGAAATCACACTTTATTTTTCTGCTTTTGATTTCCTGACTGGCTTGACAAATCCCTCAGCCAATCAAAATTTCTGTGATAGGTGAGAAAGTTCTAGATACTGCATGCAACAGATTTTTGCCTTTGGGGCGTGTAACATGACCCTTCTTCTGCCTTTCAGAGGACAGTGGCCTGCTGTAACTGGGCCAGATGTTTCTGCTTGGCTATAGAGATTCTGCCTGAACAGCAGGATTTAGGTGGCAAAGCAGTCCTAGGTTCTGCACTTCTCTGTTGCCATAATTGCCAGTTAAGAAGATGCTGCTCTTCCACCACGGCATGCCAAGTAAAAGTATGCACTAGGAAAGATATGAGTTTGTGACTTTTGAGCTTGGGGGTTTTCCTTGAGGGGAGAAGGGGCTGGGATGTTGTTTATTTTAAGCAAGAGCTATGCCACGGCAGTGGGGGAAGAGCCTGATTTTGGACAGCTGCTGGACATACAGCCCAGGATATTACAAAATTAAAGAAAGAAATATCAAAATGCAGAGCTGAGGTATTTTGGTCCAAATATTACTTGAAATATTTATATATCTACTTCAGACCTTGTAAATCAGGAAAAGGACATTTATCTTAGTCATGTGCAATTGAAGAACATTGATAAATTTATGTGCAACTTCTGTTGATTTCAGTAGGATAACATTTTTTTGTTAAGTTAAAGATTTTTTTTTTTTTTCTGCGTAAGGCCTCTGCTCTGGCCAGATAATATATATGTGATTTGGGCAGCATTTCTTTCAGGTTCTACTAATATGTGTTAGATGCTGGAAGATCATCATCATGCAGGCTAGATGTAAGAAACCCATGAGTGAATATTTTCTAGAAGTTGAGGACAACATGATGATAAATTTCTCACAGTCTCTTGATGGTTTAGTGTTCTGCCTGAGGTTTTTCTTTGTTTGTGTTTTCTTTTTTTTCCCCTGTGATATATGTTTTTATATATATACATATATTTACACCGAAAGTTGAAAAAGTGTGGATGATTTTTGGTATTTATTTTTGCAATTCCCCAAAGAAATGGTAAGGATATTTATATGTTTATATGGTCCTTGAATAACTATAGGTAGCATAAATGGAATCTCACAGGCATCTGGGGCTTAAAAAAGACATCTGGGAAAGAACACTAAATCCAGGCAGAGATGTAGATTTTCTATGTGAAAGGTAATTTTGTAGGATTTCTCTGGGTTAGGAGAGGTGCTGTGCATGGCTGCCCCATCAATACTGTATTTAGATTCTGCTCTGAGACTCCTTTGATGCCTTTCTCTTATGACTTTGTGGCATGATAAATTAAGAGTGGAATCTGCTAACCCCATCCAAAATGCCACCTTTGCTTTGGCTGCCCAGGAGGAAAGAGAATAGAGCATATCCCTATTTTATCTTCCGATGCATTAGTTTCTCCTTTTCTATAGTGATTATGAAGCTGGAGCTAGACAAAGAGATGAGGTTTTTTTGGACATCTAAAGCAACCAGTATGGGGTGAAATGTTGCACCAACTGCACTGTCCATTGTGTCTGAAAGTGTTTGCACTGAGGCTGGAATACACTGACCTGTGACCTCTCTGTTCTGTGCAGTCTAAGGTGGTGGAGAAAAAGAAATCCACCCTCAAAAGCTGGAAATGCCAACATAAGAGGTGTCTACAACTTATTTCTTACATAAGATTAAAATGTCCTACTTGCATAATATGAACTTGTTTAAATTCCATATCATTATCTTTCAAAGTAAGCAGCTGAGTATGTGTTAATTAGTGGAGGAATTTAGGGATCCAATCAGGTGCCCCATCACTCTCCAGCTGTGTGTCAGTGACAATGTGAGCTCATCACTTGCTGCAGTTTGGTTTTGCCCGACTGACAGAATTGTGGACATGATTCAAAGGCAGCTATTATGGATAATTTTATCATTTGCTTATTTTAGCAGCTTCTCTTTCAAAATTTGCAGCACAACAGTAAACTTTCAGTCACTCTGACTTCATTGCACAAAAATATCAATTATGTCATTACTGTGCTGACTAAGCACAGGTATGTGCTTGATGATTCACAGCACTGCTCTGGGCTGTTTCACAAACATTTGGGATCCCTGAAGTGCTTGGAGGGTGGGCACTGATTCCACCAAACCATTCAGTGGGTTTCAGACTTAGGTTTCTGATTTTCCTAGGTAGCAACCTGGCTGGTTAAGTGAACAAAAGCCATGGCTACATGACCAAATGAAGAGGCAGAATTGTTCTTTGGGATTTCTGGCCACTAACTGAGAAAGAAGATGAGCAAGCAGATGGAGTTTTGTGCAACTACCATGAGCCAGAACCTCTCTTATAAATGCTTTCACTCTGCTGGGATATAGAAGCTGTATCTTCATTAATGATTTAATTGGAATACTTAAAGACTCCACCTGTAACTACTGGCTGCATGAAATGAAATATTAGAAAGTAAAGTAAATACAGAGAAAGTGAAATCCTGAAGACGACTTTTGAATTTAAAAGGAAGTCAGGGTGCTTAACATGTGTTTACCACTCTAGCTTTCTGAAAAATGCCATTAAGACCGTGAGGTAACTCAAAAGGAGGCAAAATCTTACTTGGCCAAATTTACTGTTTTTGCAATTTTTTTAAAGTTTGTGTAAAGTTCAACCAGCAGTTTAATTTTTGGTAATAGTTCATGCTGAATTTGCCCTGACATAAAAAAAAAAGTAAAGTGAAAGGTGAGAAAATGAGTCTCCCTTAGCTGTTTTCTCTTGGTGTTTTCATGCTACTAAAAAATGACATTTTCCCTTCTGTGTACTAAACGTAATGCTTTCATAAGATAAGTTTCAATGAGAAAAATTGTAGAATTTTTTAATAAAGATTGCTCTTAAGAAAAACAAATTTAAATATTCAAGTAAAAAATAAAGGCTTTGGATGCTTTGATCTTCTAAACTGCTAATGCTGCTCAGCTTCTAACTTTAGATGTAAATGTAATCCAAAGCACATATTTGGGGCTTATTCAGTCTTTCTGTTTTGGGCTGCATTTTGTGGATGTTGATCACAATGGTCTTACACACATAGACAACCTTCATCTCACAAAATTGCATTATTTTGGGCAGTCCTTTCTTGGGCAGTCCTTTCTCATACCAGCAATGTACTTCCTGATGGACTTTGATATTCTCAGAAAAATAACATTTTCCATTCTGTTTTCTGTTCTAAGTGAAAATTTGTGCGTTCAGATTGGTAATTCAGTACAGAATCAAAATATCCAGGAGTGCCTACTTCTGCAAATGCAAAGTTTCTAAGATGTTTCTCTCTAAATACCCTATTTTTACTCACTCTTGAGTTACTGAACTTTCATCGGCTTGGTCTAAACTTGCCTTTGTTTTGGAAAGTTCCATAACAAACATCCAGCTAGCTCCATGACTTACTGCATAAGAATGTGAGGAAAAGTGTATTTTCTGCTCTTCAGAATATGTTGGCACCTTTTTTTTTGTGTTACATAAGACTAAAAGCCTCTCTTAAAGCATTGGGCTCAGCAGGAGGCAGGAGTATGAGTAATCTTCACTTTGCCTTGTCTGAGGCAATTGGTTTTGAAATAACAAACCTGACAATACCTGTTTGTGGGAGCCTGGCAATATGTTCATTTACTTGACATCAGAGAGAGAAACAAGCACAAAAACACTATTAATTTTTCTTAAGTGCTGGAGAGAAACTGGAGTATTTTTCTTCATGGGATTATTGACCGTTTTAACTTATATAAACTCCTCTTGCATACTGTCTGCTTAAAATTATGTATGGAAAATTTAATTATTTAATATTTAATAATTTAATTTAGTCTACCTCAGAGCTAGGGAATGATGGGATTATGTAACAAGTAGTACAGCATGAATTTGGGGTGGCTTCACAAGTGGGAGTGCTGAAATATGTTAATGTGGATAGAAATTATGTATCTGTTAAGCACCTCCATTCACGTAATAATTCTTTCATTGAAATCTGCTGCGAATCCAGTGAAGTGAGACCTGGTAAGGAAAGCTAATACCTTTCTTGTTCAATAAGAGGGAAAAGATATCTCTCTAAATGTTACTGAATGATGCTGAAAAGAAGTAGGTCAGTGGGAACTCTATAGCATCTCATCATGTATAATTGCCTTTTAAACATTTTGAAAAATCAGCTGAGCCCTTGCATGAACTGCAGGATAAACCCAGAAGATTGGCTCACCACTGTGGACATGCAGATATTTCCTCTTTGCAGAGTCACATTCAGTCACAGAATAACTAGAAAATTTTGCTGGATGTTGACCAGCCATCATTAGGGAAGGTTCTTATCTTTCATTACAAAATCTTTATATTAGAAAGCAGTTATTAAGCAACACTCACCTCTAATATTCTATAATTCTATATATTCTATTTTTTTCCTGTTTACTTTCATGTAAAAGTTGCCATCTGGATCTCTCAGGTATGGTGAACTCATGTATTTTGAAGTTCTGATGAGGCATTTGCTGAGGATCTTTATATTATTGGCAATATACCTTAATGCACAGAATAAGTCATCTGCTTACAGAGCTAAAACTGTGCCTGTCAGACTTCAAGGCAGAAAGCAAAAACATCAATACTGGGAGACAACTGCATAATATTGCCTGACCAATCTCAGGCTCACTTTGTATCTTTACCAGGATAAGAATCTTGGATCTTTTCAGTTTTTGTTGTGTTATTCCTAAAAGTGTTTGTTCTACTAAAAGTTTGGCTTCCTAGGACAGATTCTCTGGTACTCTTAATAGTATCATATTATCTGGCACTGCCTGAGTATTGTTCTTTCTAGTGCCTTCTAGACCTTGTATTTCTAGAAGTTCAAACCTGTGGATCTGGATTAGTAAGAACAAGTGTGAAATGCAAAAAAAGTGAACTTCAGTGTCATGAAAGACAAACGGAAAATAATAAAGACCTTCTGCAAATTATTCTGTTTCCGCAGTGAAATGAGACCAGAAGCTCCTTCTAGTTTCCACAAACCTTGGTTTCCCAGCTTTTTTTTTTCTGACTTCCCTCTCTCTGAATACAGAGAAATCTGGGTTCTTACTATAGAGACATAAAAATGCCTGCTAGGTTAAATTCAGTGCCACATGCAGCTTTTTATTCTTTTTCAAGCAAAGTGCAGAACCAAGTGTATTGAAAGTGGGTAGAGGTAGTTGTGCAAAGAGACTGGCCCAATGTGTTACTCTTTGCTTGCTGTAATATCTTTTTTGTTTCACAAGATTTTCAACCACACAAGTTATTTTTTCTAATGGAAATACGAAGAAAGACATAAAAAGAGCTACTGAGAAAGACTGGAGTTTACAAGGTAGTTTTAGAGATTCAGCTAACATTACTACAATAACAGTGTAAAGCAACTGTATATAATTTCTGCTCCCCGTGCTATGCTTCCATCATGATGCACAGAAATTGAATTGGAACACAAGCACTCAAGGAGCAGCATGTCTGGACTGTGAACAATTGCCTATCTAGGCAAATCTGACTGCAAAGGAAGATGAATGATGCCTGGTAAAATGGGAAACTCAGTAATTTGCAGAATAACCCAGTCAGAATAACTAAAAAGCTGAAAACCCTAAGGCGAAACAAAAACCCGAAAGATGAACAACAGAGAGGTTTAGAGTAGGAAACATGAAAAAAATGGCTTTAATTTTGATTATTCATCAGCAAGCTTCAGTACCAGATATGATTTATTAATGCGTACTGTACTAGGTGGAAAATAAAGACAATAGGGAAAAAAATACCACATGAGGATAAGACTTAATCATGTTTTCAAGATAATCTGAATCCAGCAGGTCCTCCAGGTGGAGCGTACAGTGCAACTAGCTCAAAAGATGAAATCTGTTTGAGTGTCAAGCAAAAGATACTCTAACTATTGTTGAGCATATAATATTTCATTATAATATTTCATTATATGGCCATTACATCAAAGGCCTCTGGGGATTGTGGTGGTGTGCGTGTGCTGTCTCCTCTGCCCCCAACAAATGGAATTACCTTTATCTTCTAGTGATTACCTGACTAGAATTTTACAGGTGTTTGTGCAGTGGCTGTGCTGCAATGATGAAATATCCATCAGCCATTTACATAGAATCATAGAACCTCATCACCTTTTTTCCCTGTCTGCAAATTCCAAGGAAAAGCTATAAAGAAAATAATCACAGTTTAGTATTTGGAAGTTGTATTTAGGTGCTATCCTATAGATGGCAATATAGTGTAAAACAATTAAAAATCTTACTGCAAAAGATTCAGTGGCTGTTAAAAAGAAGAAATATTTTTTTCCCTTTTTGCATGATCTCTTTGTTTATTCCATTTGAGCATAGTTGATTATTTGAAATAGGGTCATCTTTATGCATTAAAATGAGAGATTTGTGAAATACAACAATTAAAAAAAAATTTATTAAATATATGTCTTTCAGTGATTTCCTGAAACAGGAAAAAAAGCTTTTCTTCCATTAGCCCCATGTGCCCTCTAAAAATATATTGTCAGGGCAAAAATCACACCAAAGTTGGACATATCTGATATCCAGTTCAGTCTGATAAAACTGGAGGCCCCGATGACTTCTGAAGTAGGTTCCTGATATAAATTAGCGTGAAGTGACAATTGTTGAGGGTAAAGACAAGTCATTTCTTAACACTCTGAAAGCTGAATTTTGGTGTTGAGGGGATAGGACAGAGGCCCTGGGAATCCATGTGATCCATGAAAGAAGCTTTGTATACACTGCTAGAAGTCCTAATGGCTAAAGAATTAAAAATGGAATATTTTTTGAGGGATTTCTTGCTGCCTGTTGATTGCAGAAAGCAGGAAGATTGGATAAAAGCTCTCTGTAATACGAATAAAGTTGCTGAAACTTGAATTTTTGAGGCTTTTGATTCTGAATTCTTACCTTTCAGCATCTGCTCCTTAAGGCACAATGTGTCTGGAACAAATGTTTATGTAGTCCTGTGGTCCTTGTACTGCTTCTGTTTCCTTCCCTAATTATTTTAAATACTTTTTGTCTGTCCTTTGCATGTTACCTTAAACTGTTTGCTGAACTCGTAGCCATTCAGGTTTCATTCTTAACACACCTTAGATGGAATTTAAGTACCTTTCCATGACATTCACCATGAAAAACACTTAAGTGTTTGTCTTAGTATTTGTTAATCCCAGTTTAAAAGAACAAAATCAAACCAAACCAACACAACAAAAACCTCAGCAAAACCAAAAACCAATAGCCAAAATCAAACAAAATATTTTGTCTTCTACTTAAATGACTTTTTTAGAAGGCATATCACATCTCAGGATAGAAAATGGCATTTAAGAAGTAGTGAAATGAAATGCCTAAATGTTTCTCAAATTTTATATGGTGTTGTTTACATATTTGGAAATAATTTTATGAGCTATTGAAATAATTTATGATTCCCTAATATGCTGAGTGTAACTCATATTCTGTTCTGTCACTTTGTTCTTGCACAGACTGGAAAAACCTATTGAAACAGGTGATCTTGAACAGCAAATGTCTGAAGAGTTAAATGTATTCATTTCCTGTTGTCAAATCACCTGAGGTATAATTGAATTTCAAGTGTAAGTTAAGACTTCATTAGGAAAGCTTCCTGAAAAGTTATTTATATAGGCAATGCAAAATTAATGATTTTTATGACACAGTCATCTTTTCCCCCCATGTTTCTGTTGTATATTTAGATGTTCCTTGGCTGTGAGCACTGGCAGCTCTCGTGGTTTAAACCCAGGTGATAACTTGAGTGCCATGCAGCAGCTCGTGCAACCCCAGGGGGATGTGGAGGAGAATTGGGAAAATAGGTAAAGTCCTTGGGTTGAGATGAGAACAGTTTAATGGCTGAAATAAAACAAACCAATATAATGATATTAATTGTGATGAAAAGGGAGACAATGAAAAGAGGGAGAAAAAAGTAAAGCCTAAGAAAGGCAAGTGATGTACAATTGCTCAGCATCCACTGACCAAAGCCCAGCCTGTCCCTGACCAGTTTATAGATTGGACATGGTGTTCCATGGTGTGAAATATCCCTTTGGCCAGCCCAGGTCAGCTGTCCTGGCCATGCTCGCTCCTGGTTTCTGGTGCACCTGCTCCCTGCCAAAGCAGGGGAACTGAAAAATCCTTGATTTAGAGCAAGAACTGCTTAGCAACAACTGAACATCGGTGTGTTTTCAACACTATACTCATCCTGAATCTAAAACACAGCACTGTACTTACTACTAGGAAGAAAATTAATTCTATCCTAGTTGAAATCAGGACAACATTAAAAATTATCTCATTTTTCTGGTACAAGATCCCAGATATTAGTTATCTAACAACTGTTGGTTTGTCATGGTGAACCAGTAGAACTGAACTGGCCAGGATACCCCCTGGTGTGTTTAAAAGCAATTTTCCTTCAGAAGTATCTGAACTTAATGTATTCTTTTAGGGAGAAATAAGATTTCTGTGTGAGACAATCACAAAGGATGTGAATCTTTTGCAAAGACTTGAATGAAGAGAAGTTAAAAATTCAGGCTGGACCTTTTGGGAAAAGAAGGGTAAAATGGGTGAATTTTCTGTCCTGACTGAGATACCTGAGAGAGGAAAGAGCTATGTTAGAGTTTAGGATTTCCCTCCCCATTGAGCTAGATGAACAACAGAAAGACTCCTGATTTCTCCTTCTTCCCCATCCTCAG
>VZRS01009358.1:190657-250904 GCA_013398055.1 Ifrita kowaldi
AATTTTATATGGTGTTGTTTACATATTTGGAAATAATTTTATGAGCTATTGAAATAATTTATGATTCCCTAATATGCTGAGTGTAACTCATATTCTGTTCTGTCACTTTGTTCTTTTACAGACTGGAAAAACCTATTGAAACAGGTGATCTTGAACAGCAAATGTCTGAAGAGTTAAAAGTATTCATTTCCTGTTGTCAAATCACCTGAGGTATAATTGAATTTCAAGTGTAAGTTAAGACTTCATTAGGAAAGCTTCCTGAAAAGTTATTTATATAGGCAATGTAAAATTAATGATTTTTATGACACAGTCATCTTTTCCCCCCATGTTTCTGTTGTATATTTAGATGTTGGCTGTGAGCACTGGCAGCTGTCGTGGTTTAAACCCAGGTGATAACTTGAGTGCCATGCAGCAGCTCGTGCAACCCCAGGGGGATGTGGAGGAGAATTGGGAAAATAGGTAAAGTCCTTGGGTTGAGATGAGAACAGTTTAATGGCTGAAATAAAACAAACCAATATAATGATATTAATTGTGATGAAAAGGGAGACAATGAAAAGAGGGAGAAAAAAGTAAAGCCTAAGAAAGGCAAGTGATGTACAATTGCTCAGCATCCACTGACCAAAGCCCAGCCTGTCCCTGACCAGTTTATAGATTGGACATGGTGTTCCATGGTGTGAAATATCCCTTTGGCCAGCCCAGGTCAGCTGTCCTGGCCATGCTCCCTCCTGGTTTCTGGTGCACCTGCTCCCTGCCAAAGCAGGGGAACTGAAAAATCCTTGATTTAGAGCAAGAACTGCTTAGCAACAACTGAACATCGGTGTGTTTTCAACACTATACTCATCCTGAATCTAAAACACAGCACTGTACTTACTACTAGGAAGAAAATTAATTCTATCCTAGTTGAAATCAGGACAACATTAAAAATTATCTCATTTTTCTGGTACAAGATCCCAGATATTAGTTATCTAACAACTGTTGGTTTGTCATGGTGAACCAGTAGAACTGAACTGGCCAGGATACCCCCTGGTGTGTTTAAAAGCAATTTTCCTTCAGAAGTATCTGAACTTAATGTATTCTTTTAGGGAGAAATAAGATTTCTGTGTGAGACAATCACAAAGGATGTGAATCTTTTGCAAAGACTTGAATGAAGAGAAGTTAAAAATTCAGGCTGGACCTTTTGGGAAAAGAAGGGTAAAATGGGTGAATTTTCTGTCCTGACTGAGATACCTGAGAGAGGAAAGAGCTATGTTAGGGTTTAGGATTTCCCTCCCCATTGAGCTAGATGAACAACAGAAAGACTCCTGATTTCTCCTTCTTCCCCATCCTCAGCGTATATCATCAGTCTATTTCCTTAAGTGATCTTTTTGTTTTCTGGGTGTCTGTATCTTTGTTTTCTTTTTCTCCTTTTCTCATTGGTGTCGTTCTCTATTAGACAACAAATTCTGAGTAACTGCCTTTCTCATGTCTTATTTTGATTAGCACAGCTGTCTTCTGTAGGGAAATACTATGGAAATATTTACATCTGGAAATGTTAAAAAAAACCCCATGCAAACAAACCCAGAATTAATTTGTAACAATGCAATAACACTGCTTAAAGTGTTAATCTTGATACTTAAATGAAAAATATTGAGGAAAGGAAGATTTGATAGGAACTGTTTAATTTATTTGTACTGACTTTCAGTCAGGAACTGTTTCCCCATATAGTTGCATAAAAATAGGTTGAGTATTTCACTTAAAGGTAAGCCGGTTATGCAGATGTTAATCATGATACCAAAAGGCAGCATATGGTTGCACGCTGAGATGAAAATACCAAAATGCACAAAATGCATGTTAAAGTCTTCTGAAAACAACTGTTTTCTCTCTGAGTGCAGGAGTGCTGGAGGGTTTTTTATTACAGAGAATACTAATGACAGTTAGAATCAGGACTAAATATGTTCCTTGATATTTTAAGCAGCAACCATTCTAGGAATAGACACAAAAGGTCCAGTTTTAACATTAAACTTTATCCATCTTATTTGATCATCTTTGCTTTTTTAGTTTTCCCCTGATACATTTCGGATGACTCTTCCTTTATCCTCTGATCCCCTTCATGCTTTCATGCTGGCCCAGCCTTTTTATCAATTTGTTACACTTCTATGTCTATGAGTTCTGCTTTACTTCTTGTTCAAAGGGCCCTCATTTTGATCTAGAAGGGAGGGAGGAGAATAAAGGGAAGCTTCCTTTCAGTTTTAAAAACTTACCGATAGGAGATCTGAGAGCTTCAAACAAGCCTCCTTTGCCATTCTTTGCAGTTGGTATTCTGTTCTCACACAGCAATGATATTTCTTTCCCTCCTTTTTTTTTCTCCTCTGTGTATGTCTGCCAAATGGATGAAGAATCCCTTACCCCTTATCTGTTGTTCCTCATTTATTGTTCCAAGGATGTGGTGTGGTTAAACTGCAACAACCAAGAGCAAGCACTTTGTCTAAAACAGCCCTTTACTTTTGGTCTCACAAAGTTTCCCAAGGACTGGAGGAAGAAATAAGAATAATCTCTGTACCTTTTTTACTGTGAAATCCCAGGTTTTCTTCCTCCATCCTGATGATGTGTTTGGTGTTTCTCTTTCTGAAGAAACTCTTCTCATTCCACAGAGAATCTTGCATCCTGGAAGAGAGAGTGTCACACAATACCTGGAAAATTAACAAAAAGACATGATATAAATGGCAGTGTTGCATTACTTTTTCTTTTTTTTTTTCCCCCCATCCTACTTCACAGTCATATTTGGATTTAGTTCAAGGTAAAGTGGAAAAATGTTTGAGTATGTGTGTGTATATAAATATATATCTGTGGATATGAAGTTTTGTGTGCACCGAAAGATCTGTGAAATAAATTTAATGGGTAGAGCAGCAATCAGTAAGATTAAAAATTTAAATGCAACCAGATTACAGTTTCATAACTTCAGGAGTTCAGATGTTACAGGTGATACAATTTTCAATATATTAACTCTCAAATTGACAACAAACCACCTGTGAGTTAATGAGTGAGCCTGAAATATTTGGGGTTAGTGCAGTATATCTTTAAGACACAAATACTGAGGAGGAAAAAAACCCAACCTCTTTTGCCCCTGCACTTGCTGCTTCTTTTCCTTTTAGAAGTCATTACAGCTAATTACCAACAAGGATTAGCTTTTTCAGTAGGTTATTCTTACAATGTGTCATTCTGAGAGAAACTCTAAACAAATGCAATCATCTAAAAGAGAAAACAGAGATTAATCAGCTAATAGTGAAAGAAGCTTGATTACACAAAAGTGGCAAAGCATAAAACCCCTTGCATTTGCAACCCATAAAATATTAATTAAAATAATTAAGATTAGGGAGTAGTGCCTGTAAAGATCTTTGTTTCCTACTCCACTTTTATTTTAGAAGTCTTTTGATTTGCTTTACTTCAAGAGACACTTGAACTGTGTCAATCACACACTGAACCAGTCTGAGATAATCTGAGTTCTGTTGTTCTTAGCTCCTGTGAGTAATGCCTTGGAAGATACGATCTGGGACTTGGTTGCTTTCTCTCATTTTTGATTGTGCAGGGATTTTAGCGTTAATACTGTGAGGAGATGAGAACGGCACCAGGTGAGAAAAGAGATTTCCTATGGATGAGGGCAGTGAGATAATTAAATCCAATTATCTTCAAAAAAACCTGGAATAAAGCCCCCACAAACAAACCAAAACCAACCAAAGAAAAGGCCATCTATCATCCCCACAAAATCCCACCCCCCCAAAACCCTCTTCACTCCCATATTGCTGCTCTCCTCATATCATGGAAGAAACAAAAGGCAGATTTCCCATGGAACAGAAAGAGAACGTGATCTTATGCTCTGGGGGGGAGAAATACTTATTAAAAAATGATACCTGAGAAGCAGAAGGCAGAGAGAAGGCGATGGGTAATGGAGGGAAGAGAATCAAGGCAGTTGAACAGAGACAGATCTTTGCAAAGTTTTCTAGTTTGCAGTCTGAAATGTGGTGGTGTTTTAGCACCTGGGAGTGAGAGCAAGCCCCACCTCAGGCAGGTGCCATCAGCTCGGGAGCTCTGGGCAGTAGAGGAGGACAAATCTGTGCAGAATATACCCACGGCAAGGTCAAAGTGGTAAAAAGGAGATTTGAATTTTTTCCTTACAAGGATGCTTTCTGAACTAATGTCTTTTTTTTCAGGAAGATTTCTCCTCAGGAGTTTTAGGGATCATTATGAAGAGATTAACACAGATTTCACCTAAATTCACAGCAACAGAAAATAAAATGCTATCCTCAGGAAACAAACATTGTTTTATTCATTATCCTCTAATACCTTATTGTAAATGCATATTTCTTTCCTGGTAATTATATAACTTAGATTTTGTTATTTCAGAGGGAGACAACAAACTGTACAGTATTCTACAAGTTCTGGAAGAACAGAAACTGAGGGAAAGGACAGTAAACATGTTACAGGTACAGGACAGAGGGGAAGGAAGAGATGAGAAGGATATTGTGTGTTGTGTGATAGTTGTGCAGGAGTGATGGCACAGAAGCTCCTGGTAGATAACAGAAATTGACGGAGATGTTTTCTTCAAGTATTTTCTGTCCATTGCTTTTTCTAACCAACTTTATGCAAAAATCTCTTGAAGGCGAATATTTTATGTCTCTAAATGATGCTTAGTTCTCTATGGTCAAAAAAAAAAAAAGACAAAAAATTATACAGCTCCCCATTCTTCTATATTCATTACCAAGACAACCCTAAAATATGGAGTGTCTCCATAGGTATTTATTGAGACCCTCCCCATTAATTTTTATCTCTTAATTATTGTTAATGTTGAAGAGGGAAAAATGATTAATTACAACGTTATTGATATGCCATTTAATCTTTTTAATTCATAGAGACAAATATTGCACTGTTTCAGTATTAAGGTATTTATTTGTAGAAACATTGATGTGTTGATGAACTTAGCAGTGAATTTGTTTTCATACCCCAGCTAGCCATTATACTTGAAGGTTGATTAAGAACTGGTACTTTGTTAAATAGCAGCAGGTTTTCACAGACAGAAAATTAACTCTTAGGGGAGCAGAGCTTTGCTGCATATTTAAGTAACACTTAGATGTGTGCAATTCATTACAGAACAATAGCAAGAACAACAAGACACCAAATGTTTAATTTTCCTGGAAAGCAAACACAGGGATAATTGAAACTTGATATATTGTTGGTGTAAGTAGAGGAGCTTGTACTTAAAGACATAAAACTTTTCCTTTTCATACTCGAAAATAGCTTTTTTTAAAAAAATTACTTATTTTACTTGCATTATAGTTTTATACTTCACTGACACAACATGATATCCAGCAGATGCACTGAACTAGAAACACAACAGAGCTGGTAGAATTAAACTTCTCCCCTGCTTTTTCATGTCTCTCTCTTTTTTTTTTTTTCAATAATGGAATAACCTTTGTGGAATCTGCATTTTTTTAGCAAGTAAATTTTTGAATTTAGATTATCATGCCCTGAATTTTGGTGTCTCTCTCTCCTCTAACATTATTATCAATGTGTAATGGAAACTTATAGATAGCCCCAAACACTTTCAGTCCAGCTCCCCAAACAGGCACAGGGAGAGATTCTTGGGGGTGTTCACCAGGGCTGATGGTCCTTGTGTGTCCCTTCCAGCTCAGGATATTCTATGAGTCTACCTTATGAAAAAAATCATTGCAGGGATAAGCAGGTGTGGTTTTGATTCTCCTTGTACCCCTTTTCTTGAATATTGATACTTTTTCTTATTTCTTTATTCATTAGGCAGTTTATTCTCTTATTTTTAGCAGTATATTATTGCTTAAGAGTTAACTTTTATACTAAAGAGGAACAGTCTGATTCTGCTATCACCTGCATAGAATCAGTCTAAATTAGCTTGGAATTAGACTGTAGGGAAAAATCACTTGATCTTGTGGACTTAACCACCTGCATTGTAGATAATTATTGTGCCCCCCTAAAAGGGTTTAGAAACAAATGACTGTCTGTCCCAGATGAGAAGCTATCATGATATCATGCTTGGTATCACACACTGCACCACTTTACCACGAACCTTCTCTATTTAGATGATCAGTGCATTGGCATTTATCAGGAAATTTAAGAGAAAACCCCTGTGTCTGATCTGAAAAGTGATTATTTTAGCTTATGATTTTTTAACAGAAATCATTGAGCAAAGTGAAAGTTTTTTCACCTCTTTTCTGTCTTTTCTCCTGTACAAAGAGAGTGACTCTGGTATGAATCAGAGGTCCCTTTCTGGCTGCAGTGACTCAGCCAGTGATGCTCAGCATGTCGGTAGGAACACATTAACCCACCCTATTACCTCCATGACTGCTGGAGTGCCTGCCCTGACAGGCCTGTGGTCAGGGAAGTGAAACCTCGCGGGTTTTTTGATGTTGGAAAGGATAAGGGTTTTGTTCATGGAGGCTTTACTTTCTGAAGTCTGGTTGTTTAGCCCAGAAACTAGTTGGAAATGAGATGAAATGGGCTTTGAAGGGAGTTACAGTCATGGCAACCACACCTAAAAAACCACTTCAGGTTAGCAAAAGTGAGTGGGTGAAAGTGCTTTCAGTGACTAACCAGGTAACAAGAAAAAAGCCCTTTGTTTTCCCATTTTGGAGGATGCTGTAGAGGGGACTGGTTGAGATCTGACTGTGTGACTTACACTATGAGGACAAAAACCATATATTGTACATCTGTAGACTGTGCTAACTTTACACTTTCGTATACAGATTTTCCTCTTCATGGAGACTGGTCATTTACTCAAAGTGCATTGAGCAGCAGCTAAGCAGCTCAGATTATAGCTCTTTTCAAGTCCTCCTAATAGGATGAATACGTGGAAAGGACAAAGCCACCAGAGGAAGGAAAAACACGAATGCAGAAACAAGCCCTAATAGACTCTCCATGGATGTTCAAAATCTAGATCTGTTTAAACTCTCATTATCTTGGCCTGCTGAGGTCTTTTGGAGCCCTGGCCTGGGGTGAATAGGATGCCCATATAGCTGGATAAGCTCACTGATGGTTGATCTATTCTTGGGTCACCCACAGGCCCCTTTCAGTTGATTTTTTTCTAAATCTCTGCTGCTGTCACTCAAGCATGCCCTCAGAGAACAGGATTTTTTAACTTTATCGATATTGATTCCCCCTGCACAAGTTGTCAAAGGGATGAATCAAGAAGTGAAAAATCTACAAAATCTCTATAGAAATTCTAACAGTTTATTATTAACAAATACCTTAAAACAAGCTTACTTCAAGTGCTAAAAAGGACAACAAACGCTAGCCTTTTATTGACTGCAAAATGAAAAAAAGCACCTTTGGCAATGCTAAACAGGAAGTTTTCACTAATGGTTAAAAAACTAATTTGCTGTAGTGCAATGCAATCTCCAAATCCCTATCCTACTCTGGTGATTGATCATTCTTCATCCCATGGCTGGCTGAACAATTACTGATCTTTTTAATTCGGTCAGCAGGATACTTCCTTGCTGTATCTGGAGCTGTAAGTCTTTGTAGCAGAACACATTACCACGCCTCTGTAAATCAAAATCTGTGTTACCTAGCTCCCTGAACACAAGAGACCCAGGTTTTATAAGTGCCATCACAGAAAAAGATAATCCATGACAGTAAATATGGGGAGTGCACACGCAATTTACCTGTCACCATTCACCCTCCAAAGCACTCCAGTGTTTTGGCAGAACATTTTAATGGAAAGAGATTTTAAAGTTGCACCAAATCTGTAGCATTTTCCACTTTCACAAATATTTGATATGTAATTTGCTTTTATCTCTCTCGCTTTCATCTTTGGCAGTGAAAAGTGAAGAATGGCCAAGGCAGTGACCTGCTGAGACTTACAAAGAACCATGTTAGATGCAGGAATATGATGTTTGTTTCACCCTTACTTTGTGGTGCATGGGATTTTGCTTTAATATTTCATACTCTGTGCCCTCATCATGCCCTCTGCAGCAGCTCTAGAGGAATCTCTGCAGTTCTTCAAATTCCAAATTTTTAAAGTTTCTTTCTTGCTACAAACAGCTTAAGCTTGTGGATTTAGGGAGTCCCTGTTTCAATGACTGACTGAGATCACTCTGAGCTCTTGTTCTAGGTTTTGATCTGTTTCCAGATGAGCTGTCTTTGGCTTGGAGGTGTGGTTGTCTTGCTCACTGGGTCATGCCTGCTTTTCCCCTCTGCCCTGACAGTCTGTCAGTTCTGTGTTGATATCTCCATTTCCCTATTTAGACCCTCTCTGGCTTCCTCTTTTAGAACTTACTTCACTTCTCTTTTCCCTGCTCCATCTCACTTTAAGCCACCATTTTTTTTTTTTGTTTACTGCAAGGCATAAGAACTTGATATGACAGAATATACACAGTGGCATTTTTTCTGTATCTTACCCAGCTTGGGTTATGCTAATAACAATATTGAGCACATTTATACAATTTGAAATAATTGCACAGAGATTAACTAATTATTCAGCACAGGGGGTAAATGAAGGGAGAATTATCATTTGTTTTTTAAATAGAATGAAAACTGAAGTGACTCTCTCAAGTTCTACAATGAGTTGGGGTAAAAGTAGCTGGAACTCTTGCAACTTGTTTTATTTTTTGAGAAATAAGCTTATAATGCTTTTTGAGACAGTGTATTTTAGTAGCTTACTATATCAAGGTAGTCTTGAAAAATGTATTTCTCATTACAATATCAGTGTTGTTTTAGCTGAGCACCTGTGAAGCATGAATGTTTTCTATAATTAAACCTGTGACCACCTGATGCAAAAATTACTGGACAGACCAGATTCACTTTGTTATGAAGGAAGTTTAGGCTATGCCAATACAGGCTGATTGTATAAATAACAACATATAAATTGATTGATTCTAGTTTTTGATTTTGTTGCGTTGAAAACTATCAGCTTTATCATTCAGTATGGCACAACCACTGCTTTAAAAAAAAAAAAATACAGTTCACAAAAATCTAACTACATTTCAATCTAGGGCATTGCTGAAAGACACCGTGAAGGAAAAGAAAGTTATTATAAAGTGTTCTAAAATAAAGCAAGCTGCTCTCCCTCTCCGTTTCCTGTTCCTATTTCAGGACAGTGAAACATTTAATAAACTTTAAACAAAATTGGTTAATTTAACATGAACATGTAAGAAAAAGTACAAAGTTTTGTGCAGACTTCTGCCTGAAGGCATAAAGCAGTACCTGGTGGTCCCCAGAGCAGCCTTGCATTCATCAAAGGTTGTGGAAAATTATTCTACACTACTATTTTGCTGCAAAATAATCTTTTGGGCATCTTCCTAACTGTAGTAGTTTGTGAAATTACTACAACTGATTTTGTTTTGTTTTGTTTTGTTTTGTGTTGTTTTTGTTTTTGTTTAATCCACTTTGGATTCTATCCAGTTAATCCATTATATGTAGTCCCAGTTTGTGTGAGTGAACATTGTATTTACTCCAGCCTACCATTGAAGCATTAATTGAAAATATGTGTAGAAGGGGGCCCAGGACAGACTCATCTAGAACTCTGTTTAAAATGCTTTTCTGGTTGACAGCAAACTGTTGGTTGCTGCACATATATGAAGTTTTGTGCCCATCTTCTTTTGTCTTCATCAACCCCCAATTTCCCAGTTTATTCATGAGAGTGTCCCAGGGGATGGCATCGAGTGCCGTGCTAAAGTCAAGACAGATTGTCTCTAATGCCTCCCCCTTATCTGCCAGACCCATTATCCTGTCATGAAAGGAAATTGGATTGTTTTGATGAGATTTGTTCTTGACAGATCCATGTTAGCTGCTTTTTATCACGTTTACTATCCTGTAGGTGCTTTAAAATTAACTCTTAAGTGATTTGTTCTGGTATCTCTCTGAACATTGAAGTTGCACTGGCTGATCTATAATTTTCCAGGCCCTTTTCCTCATTTTGGAAATACCCATGAAGTTTGCCCTTCACCAGTCCTTTAGAAACTCCCCTTTATTTCTTCAACAAATTCTTGAAAATAAGCTTTAATGACTCACAGATTGCATTGGCTGGTTTCCTGTGTACCCCTGGGTGAAATGAATCAGGTCCTGTCAACTTGGATGCATTTAATTTATCCAAATATTTTTCACAGCTTCCTTTTTCTTTTCTCTTTTTTTATTTATTTTTTAATATTTTTTTTTTAGCTCTGTGGCCTATTCATCAGCATTTCTGCTCTAACTCTGCTCTAATGCCCAGAATTTTTTTAACTAATGACTGATATCCTCTTTTAGAGGTTTACATGCATGTATTATAGAGATCCCATTGTACATAACCCATTTTATTAATTTTATTAATGTTCATCCCATTTAAACTCTCAAGATGAGCTTTACAGGGCACTTGAATTATTTTCAAATCATACAGTTACACTCAGGAACAAGGAAAATGCATTACTGGGGAAATTACAGTTCCTGAAATCTGTCTGTGATCTAATAGCAGGTGACATTACGTTTTAAACAGGGGTGCAAGTGGAGAGATGATAAACCCTCCATCCCCAAAACCTTTTCATGAGTAACTGAAAAGTAAGTTTAATTCTGAGCATGTGTTTTTTTAATCAAAACCCAATTGGTTTTCAATGTCTGAATCTGTCAATTGTAAAAATGGATTCTTCTTGAACTTAAGGAAAATGTTTACTCTTTGCATTTAAGCTTTGGCTGTATCTTTATTGTGTGTATTTTTTTTTTTTAATATCCAAGCAGTATTTACAAAGATTTTAAAATTTGGTACAGTTTTTGCTTTTTTTTGAAGAGCAAATAGTGGAAAGAACTTTGTAATGTATTGTCTTGTGGGATTTTTTTTTCTTTGTTTTCTATATGCAGAAGGGATTTTTATCTCTGTGTGGGTCTTCAATTCAGATGCATTCTCTATTGCTCAATTTAGACAAACTGTTTGTTACTATGGATTTTCAAAATTGCTCCATTTTCCAGGCTTGTGCAAGAATCTCCACCTCCCACCCAAGCCAGTTTTTCGGCATTTCTCATCCAGTACACAATGCATCATTTCTCTTAATGGCAGCAAGGAGAGTGTGCAGTGTTCCTAAGAGTCCCAGAGATACTTTATGGAACAATCAAAATCCTCAAGGACAATTTGTGTGCAGCCAACACTGACTCAGCAGAGTTCAAGGCATGTTTTAAAACTATGTGTAATCAGTGTTTATTTTGAGCACAATGGCTTTCAAAGGCAACATAATTTGGGGAGAACATCTATGGATTTGTGCTGTTATCTAAAATTTTCAAGACGGGTGGGTAGTCTGAAATGCAGAATTCATGCATGAATTTAAGCCTCATTACTCTGGGAACAGATTTCAAAGTAATGCTTGTGTGTTCATAGGTGAAAAGTTCTTCCTCTGAATTTACTCCAGAGTACCTGTGCAGTGTAATTGCTTGAAAAAATCTGTTTATTGCCGCCCAGAAAGGCCCCTGTGAAGAGAAAGTGGTGGAAACATCTCTTCCCTCACCGCATTTTGTCTTTCACTGGTGAAAAAATGCAACAGCATAACATTGCCTAAGCTGCAAGAAGATTAATGATAATATTGCCAGGTTCAGGAGTAAAATTTTAGAAGGAAGATTCTCCCAAGCGTTTTGAAGGACTCTTTTGTGATTAGCAACTATTTAGATTAGAATAGAGAGATCAGCCATCACACTTCAGTGTCTTTAACACATTTCTGTAGTAAAGTTCTGTATATTTTTCTGGAATCCTACCTGACTGAATACTCATCTTGCCACTTTCCCCACATGCTTTGTGTGCTGTAAACTGACCCAGCAAAGGCCTTTGCTTAGCCTGAACTCTCTGTGCCAGGAGACAACTTTGTTCATCTGGTACATCTCTTCAGCTTTTGTATTTCTAGCTGATTATATCAGGTCTTCCTGAGAAACCTGAGTTGTTCTGCTTTGCACCATATTCTGCAGCTTTGTAGTTTTGTTTTCATTAGATAAAACCAGAAAAAAACTGAATGTTTTGGTCTGCAAGTGGTGACTGGCTGGAGAAAACTGTGGGTCCTGACTGGCTGCAGATTTATGTCTTGACTCAGATCTGGAATATGATATTTTGGCTGCGATATAGCTGGGTGCTTAATCCACATGATCCTAAATCATTCTAAGTAAGGAACCTGAACTTGGCTTTCACCCAGACTGGGATATGTTTGATCTTTTATAGTGTCTTTCACACATTTTTGCCTGGCAATCAATATGTGCTGTTGAAACAGAAACATTGCAGCTCTGGTGAAATGTCCCCATGGCAGAAATGGTTCTGTCAGTATTTTCTCCTTATTTGTCAGCAGTCCTGCATTTTGTTGGAGATCCTGGCTGCAGAAGCACTGAACAACTGATGAGATGCTGCAGCCCGTGTCAGGCTGTGACTGCAGCCTGTTTTACAAATTCACAAGTCTCACAGACAGTTTTGAATGCGTAAGTAGCAAGATAGAGACCTCTAAAATATTGAGAATCCCAAAAGTTTAGGGATGCGTTTGCTAAGACAGGGAGAGAGTGAATATCTGAATTCCTGTTGAAGTAATAGTATGGCAGGCTAAAACATTTTTCATGTAAATGCTGATATTTAAATATTTTATTTCTTATTCTACTTAAAAGCTAAGCAGTACTCGCAAGCTGATAAGTGGTGCAGTTGTCTTAAGTTACATATCACTAAGGGCATTTTAAATTTCATATGCAATGGTCTCCTTCCCTTTTCTAGATGGGGAAAGTGGCTGTCCATGGGAACATACTCTGGCATTACTTTTAATACCTGTGTACTTTTAAAGATCAATTCACTTATGTTGTGTATAGTGGGAGGGCAGACCCAACCTACAGCACAGCAGATCTAAATACAGGGTGTTTCCACCTTGCGTTTGGTTCAATATGCTTCTGAAAATTGTAGCCTTGGCTCTCAATGTGTCATTATCTGCTTGCAGTTTGTTGTACTTATTCTTCCTGGAGGTAGAGCCCTTCACATTCACCCACTTACTCTCTGAAAAATGAGCAGAAAGTTTTTTGAATAACCAGTTATCCCTCTGTAGTCCATTAGAGAATTCGCTTTTCCCCACTATTGCCATACTGTTCATTTCCAGTGTTGCAGCAGTCAAAATTACAGGTTTGCCTTGCCTTTTATATGCAAAATATAAGTGGTGTATCAAATCCACGTGAAATAGTCATAGATGTCGTGAGTGTGAAGAGGAGTATTCAGGAGCCAGAAAATGTGAGGGGATTTGTTAATAGGGATGTAAAGAATACAAGTCTGAGGATAGAAATTGAATTGCCTAAAACTCATTTTTTTTGATGGACCTTCTCTATTTTTATTACTTTTTTTTAAATCCTCGAAACTTGGAGGAGCCGTTTTGTGTTACCATTGGCTCATGTGCAATGTTGAGACTTTTGTTTAACATTGTATACTTCGAAAAAACTAGGTTAAATTCTTGTTGACATAATCTCCTTGTCAGTTCTGCTTTCACCTTTATCTTCTGCAAACAATATAGAGTGGAAATAAAGATTAACACAGTGAGGCCAATGGCATATACTTGGTGTTTGTACATACAATCCTCTCCATCACATTTAGGAATGTGTTCCCTGAAAAACGTAGTGGGTGGCTGCTATAAACACAGAGTTTTTGGAACACAGAGGAAGAGAAAATAGAACCCTTCTCATAAGTCCATCCATCAGGATTGATCCTTTCCTTTTTTTTTTTTTTTTAATGTTATTTTCTTTTCTAAAACTGGACACCAGCTTTTACTGCAATATGTGAATTGGTGATATTAGATCAAATAATATATTTCTCTATCTTTCCTTTACTGTTGTAATTTATAAAATTAAGTTACTCTGTTAAAAAAAAATAATTTTTTTTCCCATGGAAGAGAAAGAATAAACTTCAGTTTATGAAAATTTTGTTTTACATCAAGACAAAGGGAATGTTCACCCTTCTCAACTAATTAAAAGTTTGTTCTTGAATATGGAACATGAGCGTCTGTAAGTGTTGGACTCATTCTGCCACACTGATTATGTGGAATATTGTTGGATAAGATGTCAGAGACAGGGCTGCTCTGCCTTTTTGTAAGGGATAATGGAGAGTAAAAGACTAATAAGATAGCTTTATAAAGAACATAATTTCAAGTTTAGATATCGTGTCTATGTTACATTTTACAAATTTATTTTTTTAATTGAAATGCCTATATTTAACATTCCTTTTTATTCACAAAGTATCCAAAAAGGATTAGGGTGTGGTTGCCTGGAGCTGCTCTCTTTTAGCACACCTCACTGCATTGCACAATCGTGCTGCTCGGACAGACAGGTCTTGGAATGATCCAGAGGTGTCACAAAAATGTGGAAATGGCTTTGGATTTAATTCCTATACAACTTGTGATAGGCATGAGCCCAAGGGGAAAAGAAAAATGTTCTCTTATCCATAAGCTACAAACACAACATTTAATATTCTTAACATATCTAATATATCAGTTATAATTTTCATATGTTCCACATAATAGGTGTGTAACAGTTGTAAACGTCCCTTAGAACAAAGTTTCAAGGACATGTATCTCTGAAAAGCTCACAGTCCTTCCTGAAAATTAGAAAATTATTTTCACCTGGGCAGAAAGCAAAGGGGAGCAGCTTTTGAGGACCCATGGCTTTCCTAGCGCATCGCTCCTATAGAAACATCTTGGAAGAGTTATATATGTGCAGAGCAAGAATAAGAATTATTGCCCAAACTCCACTAAGAAAGTGCAAGCATTATCAAAATGATTCAACAGTATCTTTCTGAGTGAGGGAGGCACTCATACACATGAAATTGTGTTCCTCAGTTGTTCCCATCACCTCCATCCATTTACTTGTGTGATTTTAGAAAGATCCTTAACCAAGAAATTTTCTGTTTGCCAAGCAACAAATTCATAGATACAAATTAAGTGTCATTAACCTCTTTGTCTTTAACTCCAACTCTATATCCATCAACAGCTTCAAGCTCTTTAAGAAGCAATTTGTATTCTTTTCTATACTGTCACATTTTCAAAAGTGTCTTAGGAGCCCCAGGGCAAGATTTTTCCTGTTTTGATTTCAAAGAGAGACAAGTCTCTGAGCTTTTTGAAATTCTTGCTATATCTTCAGGTGAAAAAAAAAAAAGGGAAACTTTAATTTAAGTCTCTTTTTAAAAGTTAATGCAGAGATCTGAAATCACTTGTTACTTTTCTAAAATGAAGCACAACTATCTTTTAATTAGCTCATTTTGCTTATTAAGTATTTTCTCTTTTTTTGTATAGAAAATATTTCAACAGAGTGGTAATTTAAATTCTTCAAAAACTAGAATCTAAATTATGAATATGACTGTTAGGGAAGTCAGCTATTTAAAATAGGAGACAGTTAGTGAAATTTTGTTGAAAGTGCACTATAAACGGTGAAGGACTTCACAGAAATAATAATAGGACAAGTTTGTGTCAGGTAACAGAAGCCCAGGGGCGGGAACTGATATATTATAAAAGACAGTATTTATGGCTCATTAGATAAAGTCACAATTCAGTGACAGTGTTCAAACACATGATGCTGGTGGGGGAAAAGGCATGTAATTAATCAGGCAGACAATTAAGAGAAAAGTCAGATCTAAAGTTGACTGTGTAAAAGTTTGTCACTAGAAATGCTGGCTCCTTCCAGGCAGAGAGGAGTGGGATGTGTGAAAACCACGGGATGCACCAGCCACTTATTTCGGCACAGTTCCACGCAGCAGTGGCAAAGAGACAGTCTCAAAAAAGGGCTGATGTTCTTGCATTTTTGCCAGAACTTTCTGCCTCGAGTCACACAGGCCCTGTTGGGATGGGCACTTTTTATTGCTGCATTTTTTGTAAAACACCTGCAAAAGAACCTCTTGTCTGAGCAGACCAGGTGTTGAAGGGGCACAAGGGGACAAGGGGATGCAGCAGAGCAAGGGCAGAGTAGTAAACATGAAGCTGTAGAGGATCTCATGCCAGTTATGTCAGCAAGGAGGATGCGCTGCTTTGTCTGCCTTTTTCCATCCTCCAACACAAGCCTGGCTCCCAGTGCCCTGGCTAGCCACCCAAAACTGATGGCTCCTTTTGAACTTTGGGCCTTTGCCTGGGATGTTCAATGTCTGTCCTGGAAAATTGAGGAAAAATGCCTTGTTGTATATAGGAAATCCTGGTGAAAAAAGCGACTTTCTGGTTGCTGCACTTGATATCAAGTATTCATTAACACTGCAGCTCTACTCTTTGTCAGGCCTGTCATGTTTGTGCCTATTGCTGAGGTTATTTTTGAACATTAATTGGCAGTTTAAGTAACCTTGTCCAATGCTCTTTCGCTGCTTCTTTTCCCTCGGTTGCTTTTCTCTTCTCATTCTCTACACTTCTAATAAATATTTCAAATTCAGTTGTTGCTTTTTATTGCACTTTGGTCACAGAAGACAGAGATCTTGGCTTAATCTGCACTCTGGAATGTAGATAAACCAGAAAAAAAAAAAAGGAGCAGAGAATTCCTGAGTTAATGATTTTGGGAATAATGACATAAATGCAATACTGCAAAAAGTCTTCTGTAACTAACTTCAGTCACTCTGCAATGGTGAATTTTGATTTCTTTGGCAACGTATTAATTTATTTTTAAAAAAGGCAATGGAATTATCAGACGAGGAGGGAATTGTGATTTACTGGAAAAAGAGAGTACAATGAGGATTGCTTGCCTTTTCAACATACTTTAAAAATATATTTAATATTTTTAAGTAATTTGGCCTTTTGGTTATTGTTACATTGTTAGAAAATTAGGTAATAAAACTCAAAAACGTGTTTGGTATTTTACAAGGGGACAAAAATGTATTCATGGAGGGACAAGTGGCTTTGGTGTTTATTACTCCAGGATTCAAAAGCAGGTGGTGCAGGGAAACAATCCTGGTTGAAAACCAGTGCTGAGCAACAGCAAAATGCCCTCATCCCATATCTTCGTTAACTTCCTTTTCATCTTCCTAATAAGTATCTCTACACTCTCCAACTCAATCACACTTTTCAGTGATACAAACACAATTTAGTAGCCTTATTAAAAGCAGTGGCTTTTTCCCTTACCCCTCAACTCACATTGCTGTTTCCTCAGATCCATTTTCACCTGAGGAACATCAGAGAAACATTACATCCTCCCACGTTCAACGTCAGTGGTCAATCCTTATGTTTTTATTTTTTATTGAATTTTGATTTGTTAGATTTGTATTTTTTCACATATTTTTAGATTATGGAATGTACTTGCACTTTAATATCTGCATAAATTAAGTGGCTTTTAAAATTGCAATCCCTATGCCTGATAACTTTTAGAAAGGCAAAAAAGGACTTGGATATAATTCCTGTAATTGTCAAATTAGGTGTTGTTTGGAATGCACAAGATGCTGAAAAGAAGAACGATACAGTAAACCACCAAACAGTAACTCGATGTATTTAGTGAGATGATATTCTGATTGTCATCTCATTTATTTCACCTCAGAGTAAAACAGACACCGAAGATTCCTGTCCCAGGCAGAAACTGTGACTGTTTGGTTCTTGTGTAAGGGAAGGATGGTCCCTCGTGTTTGAAAAATTCTGGAATATGCTACTAAGCTAATTCATTAAGTCATTAGAAATGGTAATATTATATATATGTATATCTAGATGCAAATTAATAATAATAAAAAATAATTGCTGGTTCAGTGTTCAGGAGGTACAGAGTTTCAATGAGCTTACAGTGACAGAATTTTTTTTTCACATTTTTTTTTTGTCTTGTACACTCCACTAAAGTTTAAGTCTTCAAAGGACCAGGTAATTTTAAAATGGCATCAGGATTAGATACTCTTGATGCCATTGTCATATGATGCTCTCTTCCATGGATAATTGGAGTGTGTTTGCTTTAATCAGGTTGCTTTGGTGAGGCTGGGGGTGGGGAGGTTAGTGGTGATACATACGATCATTCAAGCTCCCTTATAATTACAAAATTTAAGAAATTCTCTGTGTCCCCGAATCCAGACAGTCTAGAGGGAGTAGATGTAGTGGGAGAGATCACCCCTGAGAAGAGCTATAGCCCAATTGAGTTGAACTCAAATTTTTACACGTTTTCTATTATTCTACTATGTGCCGTGCCACAATGACCTTGATCTGCAAAGTCAGGAGCTGGGATTCTCCTCTTGCCTGCTCCAATTCAAAACCTTTCCTGCCTGCATTTTTCTACGCAACTAGCACAATCCTCTGCAGCCAGAGTAGCACTTGATCTCTTCTGATGTGGAAGTGCTGTTCAATTCAGGCTTCCAGTTTTCCCAAAAGTAGTTTTGTGAGTCAGTTCTCATCATACTGTTTTGTGAATTGCATGAATAGAGCGAAAAGAGAAAAGAGAGCCTTAGTGAAGTCAGTGGTCTGGCTGCAGATGGAGGACTCTGATATCCTTGTGTTGTAACGTGGGTCAGTTCCTGGGGATTGTCTGAAGTTTGTCATATTCGCATTCCAGCCTGATCACTTTTGAGTCAGCTGCAAGCACCTCACGGTGATAGGTTGCATAGACAGAATTTTCTTTTATGCTTTGATGAGAAGAGGAATCAAGACAATACTTATGTGTGAGGCAGAAACGCTGATATTGCCCTGAATGGCCACAGCAAGCTGCAAAAAAGAAGTTTGTGCTGTGAAATAGGGTGGGAACCCTCTGGATATCATCATTATCAGCTGTGTGTGATTGTGTTGAGATCACTGTTGTAGGATAATGGAGAGCTTGATATGGTACAATTATGTGTAAATAAGCTCAGTGTGCTGTGACATGAATGATGGCTCAGTGTCAGAGCTGTAACGGGGGAAGTGATGAGGCTGCTTTGCCATTGTGAACAAAGACTGGCAAAGGCTATGAAAATGAAGGCAAAAGCTCCAACTATGAAAATAGAAAATAGTTTAAGCATAAGAGAAGAAAATAGCAAGATGGAGTAAAAAACAATTTTACTGCACGGAAGACATTTCAAAAATAATTGCTGCACTTCAGCATGATTAATGAAACCCCAACATCCTGCAGAATAAAAAGTGATACTGGAATAACAGGAACTTATTTGACATATCATCATCTGAGACATGAAACAATGCCCTGAGTCTACTTGCATTAATTATAGGACTGCATAATTCCTATATGGATATTTCCTACCTAAATCCTTTAACCTAGACTGAAAGAAAATTTTACTTAAAGAGGAATTATCAAATGCTCCAAGAAAAAATACATAACTGGTTTAAGAGAAGGCCTTTTGTGTACTCCAGGATACAAAATTCGTGGAGTTATTTTTTATATGTTCTTGTTGTTTGCTTGTTTATTTTTTTGTGGGGTGTGCTCTGTTTTATTTGGGGGGAAGTTGCTTGTTTCATCTTATTTGGTTTGGTTTGGGGTTTTTTTTTGGGAGGGGGAGATTTCTTTTTCTTAAATGCTAATTGGAAAAGTTTTAAAAAATGGGTTTATATTTTTTATGCCTTCTGTTTGATAATATATCAACACTGTTGATATCAACTGATAAAGATGAACATCTGTAGGGGTGTAACCAAACCTGTAAAAAGTTTGGAATGAAATATGATGTACTTGGGAATTTGTTAGGATGAGTTTGTGATCAGCCCCACACACAGAAGGATGGTTCTACTCCTTCTACTGTGTGCTTCTGATCTTTGTTGAATTGTTGTTAAATTCCAATTTTCTGGTAAATAACTTATTATTCAGACTTGAAATTCTCCTTTGCCACCTAAACAACACAACATGCTTTTGTACAGAATCACTTAATTTTGCTTAGGATTTATTTCAGTTCAGATTTGGAGAAGGATGTTCATTAATCCAAACCCTCTGAATGTAAGGGACAATGCCTTGCTCCACAGAGTCTACACCCGAGTGTGCAGCTGCCTTGCTAAATCGTGTTAATATGGCTGGAGAGCAGGAAGACTTTGACAAACACTGGACAAATGATTTCTGTTTGCTTGCAGTTGCAGCTCTGCTGTGTTTTCCTCTTCATTTTTATTCTGATCTTAGCAAATTCTCAGGTTTAATGCGTCACTGTCACCTGCAGTAGCAAGATTTCCTAGGCAGAGGGTCAAAATATGGTACAGATAGTGCTGCAAACTCACTGTCTTTTGAAAACATTGTATGCAGGACAACCAAATCATTTTTATTTCACAGTTCCTTTGCTGTTAGCTGCAGTAATTTGATAACATAGTTGAGAGAGTCAGACAGCTTGAAATAATGTTAAATTTTTTTAACTCCTGCTGAAAGAGAAAAGAACATTGGCATGCTGTGAAAAACAAAAATCCATAAGCAGCATTATGTCTTCTAAGAGGAAAAATTCACCGAAGTGTAGGAGTTTGAAGGCAGTCTGCTGATCTCTTATGCTTAGTTCCTGAAGTGAGAGGCCAAGAAGAGCAGAACACTCTGTTCATCCATGTCTGAAAAAGTTCCTCTGTTATTCTGTGCTCCTTAACTAAAGAGTTTTTGAGTACTGAACAGGTACTTGCAGAGAGCTGGTTTCACATCACCCTCACACCCAACAGGAGCTTCAGAGCATCACTTTTGTAGGCATATCCATAAAAAATATGGGTTCAGGTGTAATTTCTTGTTCCTTGTCTATCCATACAGATTTTAAGCTCTTTCTGCTTATATTTAGTCATTCCACATTTGTCTGTGGAATGTTGTTTTTAGTGTAGGAATTCTCCAAATGGCAGATATGGCCCACTAGGACAGCGTATCCTACAGGTATAAATCACTGCTGATAACGATTTGAAATAGTTTACTCAAACTAAGCAACCCAAGGTACTGTACAAGGCTGCTTCAGTGTAAATGTTTTCACAGAAAGTTTGATTTTTTGTTTTCTTACTTGATATGGTCAGACATATTGTGAAGTTAACAGTTTTCTGACAGTCTTCATTCCTCAAGCAGCAACAAAATCTTTCTATAGAGAGCTGTAACAGACTGTTAAATATCATCTTTTAGCTGATGTTTATTCAGTGCTAGAAATGTCTATTATAGGCAGTGATTTTTTTTTTTTTCTGTAGAACTGCCATAAATCCTGTCTGGTATTTATTGTGTAGTTCTCTGGTCTCTTAAGAAGGCAATGGTAGTGGTGATCAAAAAGTCTCAAGTACATATTATCCCCTTACTCAATTTTTTGATCCAAGCATTAATAGTAAGGGTGCTGAAAATACTTAACTGAGTGAATAAAACCAGCAGTCAAATACAATTTTACAGTTATTACGCTTTAATAATTTCTTTCTTAAGTAACAAAGCATGAATTATAAAATAATAATTTATAGTTAACATGGTTTAAGCATGAGGCCAAAAGCCAAGTGTCATCGACAGTGCCATGGATGAATTATTACATCCTCATTCAAACTCTGAAGCTACTTGTGTGATCCTAATCTGATTATTAAAAAGAATGAAAAGCATATTCACCAATGCACTTAGTTTCTTTTTAAAGCATGATGCTCATGGAAATATGCATTCTATTACACCATCTTGCAGTATGGAAATAAAGGTAATTTTTATTCTGAAGATTAAATTTCACAGTGCTTGAGGAATTTCTGTAGTTCTGGAAATCATCATCTCACATGGTTATTTTCCATTTAGACAAGGTTTGTTCAGCTATTTCTAATAGAATGAATGAGAAAGAAAAAGATTCAGAATTTGAACAAAAATTAGAATTAGTGAAAAATAATTTTTAAATTTTAGTACTGTCTGATTAGTAGGAATAAGTAGATAGGCCCAAGGACAGTGAAACAAGTTGTTCCTTCTTGCTCCTTTCTGCATCCTGATCTGGATTCTGTTCTCTCAGAGATGAATGAAAATTCAGCCATCCTCCCTCTGATTCAGTAGTAGTGAGTCTACTGTGCATTTGCTTTGTTGAAAGGTTTGAAACATTTTCCAAATGATTCCAAGGAAACTGAGATTCCTCCTGTTTGAAATAGGTGTTAAGTCAGTCCTACTTCAGGAAGAGCCTGGAAGATAAGTGTGGGAAATATTGGTGACTTCTTTTTTTTTCTGCTTGGTACAGTAACTGCCAGGTGTCAACTCCAAGCTGACCTGTGTTGAAATGAGGGTGTGTCCAGCAGAGATATTTGAAACAGCTAAAGGAAGATAAACTACAGAGCCTGGAAAATGACGGAGGAAAAAGGTCTCTAGTAAATTCATGGCCTTACAGCATTTGATGGTGGTCATTGGTGTGCAGCATTTTGCACTTCTTTAAGAGAGAAATAAAGATCTTCAGTGGAAAGTTTTCTTGTATTTGAGTAATAACTGTAGTGGTGACAGAGCAAACATATGGTTATAAATGATAAGTAACTCTTCTGTAGCCAGAGAAATTGTGTAGTTTTATATTTGGGTTGTAATTAGAAGAGGACTCCTCGACAAGGTGGACAAAACTAAGAGAGATTGCTGCAGTTACATGTATTATCCTGTGGGGAAAGCTCTACTCTAGTCTTTTTGATACAGGTATTCTCACTTCAGGTGCTATGGTTAACGTGCAGCATTCGCAGTCAAACTTTGAATAATCAGAAGAAAATCCTGTCACAGAGGTTTCACTGAAATGGTGATATCACTTTAAAGGATTTAATTGCCAATAAAGGTGAAAAAAGTAGTTAGCATTCTAATTTTGGTGTACAATGAGGGGGGAGAGAAGGAAGGCATTAACGATTTCTTATTAATGCTTAGAAGTTGCATAATTAGAAAGGGGTAAGGATCTTTATTTTATTAGGAAACCTGTGATTAAAAAACCCCCAGCAAAACTATGGTGAGAAGGTAGATTAAAATTCTTGAAGAAGGAGAACTCTGTTTTAGTCAAGACTACTCATGAAACTAATTCCTGGTGTATGACTGATGAAAAGTTTTCCTTTTGTGACGTGTTTGTTCCTTATATAAATTTCTCTCCCTTTATATGTGTGCTTCAAGATAAATATCACAATTCTAAATTATTAATTTTAAGTTGAAGTAATAATAAAATAGGGAGAAAAAAACCTCATCTTTTTGACTTATCTGAATCTGCTTGGGATAACCAAGCATGTAAACTGACTGAATGCACCCTAAGTTTGATCTGTGGTAATTGTACAACCATAATAAGCAATCTCCATCTTTCATTTAAGCAGTGCACTGCATAAAATACCTCTTTTTGATGTGGCAGCCTTTTCACGATGAAGTGGTGAAACAGCACCTCCACATAAGAAATATAAATGTGTTAAGAGTTAAAGATATGTGCATTTCACATCTTTGCAAAGGCTTATATTTCTTCCTGTCTCGCAACAGTACCATCCTGGTGGTTTCTAATAATAATAAAATAATCCCTGTTGAATTGCATACCCTAGGTTTCTGGATGTGCAAACAAAATGCATTTAGCACTGGAGGAAGGTTGTGGAATATGATAATTAATAGAATGTGGTTTAGCCCAATGCCCCAACAGCTACTCACTATTGATGTGCTCACACAGAAGGTATAAGAGGGCAAGCCATGAAGGTTCACAGGAGGCAGATACCCACTAGCAGGAGAGAGGCATCCTATTATGCAGTTCATAAAAACACATGGTTTTAAGAGCAAAATGCAGTGTCAGAATGAGGTGGACCTAAGATGAAGCTGCCAGCTAATGTGAAAAAAATAAAATTGTTTGATGGATTTCTCCTTTGTATTCTCTATGGATGTGGCTTTTGGAGATTCTTGTCTTAGCCACCCATGTCTTTGCATATGTAGCTACCTTAAAAAAGCACAAAATTGAAATGAAATTTCAATTTTGGCATTTTTTTGGACCCCATAAAACAGGGTACAACAGCCATAAAATTTGAGAGGATTAGAACTGTGGAGGTAAATTTGGATTCCTTTGCTGTGGTGTTTAAAGTCCCTCTCCCCTGCTCCCCACCACCTGCCCAGCATTTGCACATGCCAAATTCCAGTCCACATGGAGTTCAAAGGATCTGTACTAGTGCGAAGTTTTTCAGAGTGCATTGGAAATAATGATAGCTTGAAACAAAAAAAAAACCCCATAAAACAAACAAACAAAGAAAAAATCCCACAAAACCAAAAAACAAGGCACAAAAAAGGAAAGAAGAAATTGGAACTAAAAGATGTGCTGTAAAGCAAATAAAACCCACTGAAAGCAGCATTTCAGACACTGCTATCTAATTAGCCTATCTTTTTATTCCTTCCCTTATTTTTGGCACTGCGGGTGCCATTAGCTAGAGGTACAGTTAAACATCCAACACTTTATTTTCTGCTTTGTTTTATACGTGGCAATTGGACAGACAGTCCCAAAGGGTTCCTTTTTATTATGGATTATTCCCGCTGAACACCCTGGCTGTAAGCACTCTGTGACAGCAAGGTTATTGTAGAGTGGCTTTTTTTCCTGTTTGAAGTAGAACTGTAATACTGAGAATAACTTTTATGAGGCCTTGTGGGAATCTTGTTCTTTATGAAACTCAGTGATTATGTTCAGAGGCTGGAATAAATGTTCCTGTGAACTTTTTAAAAATAAAAGAAAGAGTGAAAAGAAAGGTGAGCATTTGCAGCTCTAAGGGTCAGGTACCCTATTAGATGTAGTTTATCGTATTCCCTGCCCTGACTCTCACCCTAAAGTAAGGTTAGGCATGCCCAGGGACTGCTCTGAAGAACAGGGAATCTGGAGGGCAGGCAGTATTTTCATCAGTCCTCCCAGTCAAAGTGAAGGGGTTTGAAAGGGCCTGTCCAGCCTGGTGAATCAGCAAATGCTTACAGAACTGGTGCCACAGACAGGGGTTCAGTTGCTGGCACCATGGGACCAGGCTTTTATGCCTGTAAAGGCACAGAAGCAGAAATCCTGAAGAACTGTGCTTCTTCTGAATCTGGGATGAAGTAGCTTCAGAAAGGTCTGTGGTCCCAAGTATTTTGAACGCATGAGGATATCCAAGCCGTCAGATGGGCCCCTGTTAGCAGACATGAAGTGGAGTTAAACATTGTCCTTCCATATATTATCCAATGTTTTCCTCAAATCCATCTAGTTCCTCCCAGAACTGAACACTCATTCACAGTGACGTGCATTGAAGGTCTGTTCCCCTCTTGTCTTACACACCTGAGATCTGAACAAAGCCTTTTTGACAATGATGGAGAATTTTCTCCAATGGTAGGTGAAACAGGTCTGAATCTGAGTCCTTATTGCCCTCCCATCCCTGTGGTTTACTGAAGTAGAATCCAAGTCAAACATTTCAGAAAAGAAGGACATGGGTTATGTAAGAGCAATGCAAGAAGAGCCTTTGACAGATGTGCAGGGAGGGCACAGCAATTTCATTGTCATGCAGCTCACCAGCATCTGCCTGAATGAAATTTTATCCTTGTAGCCCCTCTCCATTCTGTGTGAACGTGTGAAAGCCCTCAGAAAGTGAAGGGCAATACAGGGATGAAAAGAAATCAAACATCTCAAACCCAAGTTTCATTTTCCCTAGTGTTCACAAAGATTAATTGAAATACAATTCCGGAAAAACCAATGTGAGACCCTGAAAAGTACCTTCAGAAAAATAAATGAAGAAATGTTTATTTACAGGTGTAGAAGACTTTGTCTCCTGGTTATATAATACATGTAAAAGAATACAAGGAAATAGGTGGGAGATAAAAGGCCACTGGTACTGAAAATATTTTAAATTTATGCTCACCTATTTTCCGGCACTGGAGAAAAATAAAATATTTGCTGAGCTGAGGAACATTACTGAGTTCAATGCTGAAAGAATATGCTGACGAGTCACAG
Source organism: Ifrita kowaldi (assembly GCA_013398055.1). Taxonomy (NCBI): domain Eukaryota; kingdom Metazoa; phylum Chordata; class Aves; order Passeriformes; family Cinclosomatidae; genus Ifrita; species Ifrita kowaldi. The sequence continues at coordinate 216,357 of VZRS01009358.1, forward strand.
AGTTTCAGGGCTGCAAAGGCAGGATGGTTAAACACCTAGTGGAGCATATTTTCAGAATACACATTTCTACATAGATTTGCACTTTCATGGGAGACCTTAAAAAGGAGGGAAGGCAGACAGAGGAGAGAGTGTTAACACTATGGAGAAGAAAATTTAATGAGTTTTATTTTTTGTTAAAGTTTTAAGTGAAGCATTTATACACAAACAGCAGGGTGATATCTATCTATGAAAGGCACTCACAGTAGTTAGAGTTGGGTCAGGCTACCAGTAACTCATTTATGTGCTGAGACTCAGTCATGAAGCCTCTCAAACCTGTTTTTCTCCATGCAGAAATTCTGATTGACAAATTTTGTCCTGAGAACAGTCACTTTTCTCTAGTCTCGTTTTAACAAGTCAGATAGCAAAGGAGTCACCAGCTTAAAAGTGCAGTCTGTGTTGTGCCCACGCTGGTGAATGCTGTTGCACTCATTTCTTCCAGGACTGATTCTCCCTGTTCACTCAGAGCAGTTTTCCTGGCTGCAGCCTCAGTTATGTCCCATTGAAGTCGATGTATTTTAGTGCCACACTGAAATTTAAGCATCTGCTTAAAATTCTGAGGATCAATGTGTTTCAAGCCATCAATTCGGAGAGAGTGAAACCCTTAAGTCAGGCAAAATTTCTTTGTCAGCTTGTGCACTGGTGTAAGACTAAGAATATGGATTTCATGAGTTATTTGCAGCATGTACTGCTAAACAGCTGCTGTTTGTGCCATGCATTAGCTGTGTAAGAGCAGCTCTCATCTGGAAGTTGCTGTAACATGAGCTTTTGGAAGGGAAAATGTGCTTCGCATTGTATTCATTAACACATAAGAGAGAGAACTTTGTCTATGAAGCTTTGCAAGCGAGACACACACAAGGCTAATCCTGTAGAATTCCTTAGTGCTGGGATAAGGCAAAACTGTTCTCCACATGAGCTGCTAATAAACGCTGCTGCAAGCCTTGGGTGATGCATCACTGGTCACCCTCTGCATCCTCATATTTGTGAGCTGATGGGACCCTAATTCATTGAGTCCTCAAGAGAGGGAGCCACTGGTGCAGAAAGTGACTAAATTCTGCTGCTTTCTGACAGCACCAATCTCATTAATCTCTTCTGTTGTTGGAGGAAGTGAAAAGAAGCAGAGAAACAGTGAAGGAAGGCCATAAACTATAAATTATTCTTATGCTAGAAATAAAATGTTGTGTGTTCTAAATTATGTGGCATATTCTTTGCACTTTTTCTAACAAATGTGGAAGTTTACAGTGATGTATCTGCTTTCTTAATAGGACTTGCACTTTGCAAGAATGAATCAGTCATGTGCATGTGTTTCCTCAACAGCTAAGTCAGTGTAAGAGGTTTTTTTAGGTCCATGCTGTTTTAAAGGTAGCTCATGAGACAGGTGAGTTTCTCTGGATTTCTATAGAGCCTCTGAAGAGAATATTCCAATATTTTTGTTCATTGCTCATAGTTTTTTTTCCTCTATTTTTCCTGTTTCTATGTACATTTTTATAGAGATTATTTTTTTCATGTAAGTGCTCTTGATATTTTTTTTAATGGGGGAGTACCCATATAGAATTCTACACAATGGTTTATTTTTGCCATACTTCTCTCCCAGTTTGGAAAAGCAAGTGGGCTTGGTGCTCAAGGAGTGAATATGAGCTTGGTCTCAATAATAACCACATTGCCCTATTCTACAACGTTTAAACCTTTCCTGAAAACTGTTGGTATACTCTTTGTTTCTTTCAACCTCTTTAGGGCAACAAATATTTGCAAAACTACCATCCCAATTTAAGATAATATGTTGTGAAATTACTCCCTTGCTTATAGTGGATCCGAGATGTACAGCTATAGGTTATATTGAAATCATATGAAGAGAAATTTTTGGTATTAATGGGAATGTTGTTGGCCTTTGACTTCAATTTTGGGTTTGGAAATCACTTCCCTGTGAAACATTGTAATTATTGCTGTACTTTGGGATTTCATTGAAATGCTTTTTCCAGCAATGATATTATCAGAAAGCTAAAATATGTGCTTCATCAGAAATTCCATCCAGAGATCATGACAGTTTGTGTTAAAAATGTGTTTTAATAATCTCTTCACCACAACAAGGAGTCTCTTTCATATGCTGTCACAAGCTAAAACGGCCTTTTTTCCACTCAGCTTTTAGCTACTGTATGACATAAATTTGTTGCTCATTTCCATTAGGAGCAAACATAATATTTTGGCAAACTGTTCTTACAATTGAAACTATTTTTTTTTTAATCAGTTGGCGCATTTGATTTGCCAAAGGTTGTGTGCTTAGAACGACTTTACATTTTAATTAGAGCTGCAGCAATCTGTTAGCTAACACTGAACTCTGAATGAACACGAGTCTCTAGGCATGTCTGGGAAAGCTCACGAATTCGCCTAATGAGCTGTCGGAAAGGTTCCATCAATAGTGTCAAAAAACTTGTTTAAGGACCCTCCAGACGTATTCAAGAAGCTCGAATGAGCAAGGGCTAATACAAAATGAGTGCCATTGGGCTAAATATTTCTGGAAAGGTCTTTTGCTCCTGATATAGGGAGAATTAAAGGTCATGTTTGAACATTTGCTTGGGAGGGGGTGTTTTTGAAATCTGGATTGTAAAACATAGCTATTAATAGCTTCACTGCTGTCTCAGGGAAGGACAATATGATCATCTCCCTCTTTGCCACAATACAAGGGTGGGTAGGGCCTTTTCTATTCTCCAGTAGGCACAGCACAGGGATTTGAAGGGCACATAAAAACCCCAAAGCTTCTTTGGGGGGTTCTTTGAAACAGAAAAACCACTGCAAGAAATAGAATTGTGATAGATGATAATTTTTTAATGGATCAGCAAGTCAGTGCAAATCTAATGCCCTCAGCGTTTCTTTAGTGTCACACGTAGCATTCTGTAAGAGGAAGAGTCTTTTTGGCAGTTTCTGCTCTAAAGGAACTGAGAGGCACAAGGTGATGATCTCCTCACAGGTCACTGGCCTACGATTCACCTGGGAATCCAGACAGAGCCAATAAATCCTCTGCATTATTCACAGCACCAGGGTCATGGCACAGCATCCTTTTGGAGCTTTTAAGGTACGTGGATGTCACTGTACAGGGTATTCTCAGTAAGATGTGACAGAGTAATCTGCTGATGGTAACAGCCCTGTAAATCATTTATAACTAAAACTATTTGACCAGCTAATACTTTGATTTAAAAAAAAATAGGCTTCTGTCCTCTAACCATATGTCAGTATTCTCACTGCTGTCACTGATAGAAATATTCCAAGTTTGTAACAAGAAACATATGTATAAATATTTAAAAGTGGAAGAGCAAGCGCAGGAATATTTACTTCTGATGAGGCAGTGAATAAAATATCAGCTCCTTAGAAGCCAAGATACAGGGCCCAATGAGATTCTAGGAAACCCCAAGTGACATTAAAGTTACCAGAGTCTGAGAAAATTTTAATTTTTTTTCTGCTTTATTATTGATGGTTGAGTCTTGGTCTGCAACAGAATGAACCATCAATTAGACAATCTTGATTTGAGGAATACAAGATGGTTTGTATAATTACCTCATTTAGTTCCTGCCTTACTAGCTAGAAATGCAAATTTTCCAAGGCAAAAACTTAGTTTTACTTCTCACTTGAAACGTAGAGTACTGTCAAAATTAATTTTAAAATAGCCTACCAGTGTTATAGGCAGTTCTGAGACCAATGCATTATGCTTAATGCTGGAAGGGAGCAGCAGGTATTGCAAAATCTTTTGTACTGTGTACGTTCCCAGCATAGTTTCCTTAAATCACACACATTTTCTGTCTGGCTAATGTGCAATTTAAACCAAACCAAACCAAACAAACAAAAAAGCTGAGGGGGCAACGACTGTATGATTCAAGCTTTCTGGCTGAATTGAAAATGAGCTAAAACTTCTTGTTGGGAATTACAGCTCCCCTTTCCTTGTAGAACTGATGGAGAGACTGTGGTAACAAGGGTCATCTTCAAATTTTTGGCAAATCTCAGGTAATCTGCATCCAAATTGTAATAAGTCATTGAGTAAGTGATGAAGCAATACTATGAGCTACATGTATAAAAAAATCTATTTATTTTCCAAATGTAAACAGCTTAATAACTCTTAAGGAGATTTGATTCACTGTAAAAATGGGCCTTTTTACTTCACTCTTCTTAAATGCCAAGCACAGATTTTTGTCTTAGATTTAGCTGGCACAGTTTTCTTATGTGTTGGTAGCATTGTTTCAATGAGGCAGAAGAAATTAATGTTTCATTAAATGTCGTCTGCACGTAAAAGTAACTTCCCCAAATCTGTAATGAATAATTGCCTTCCTTTCATTTGAAAATGGGGGAATTTCAGTGGGCTACACTATGGGATTTGATGAAAATCTGTTGTCATCTGGTGATTATGCCTCTCTATCTGTGTCATAACTAAATCCATGTAGCACTGAGAAACTTCACTCCTGTCACACTAATCAGTTGTCTGTTCTGTGGACTAACAGTGCTGTGGATGCTCGGATATCCAGGCTGGCCAAGGGACTTTCTGCACATATTTTGTACGCAAGTATGTGCAGAAAAGAAGACATTTTTTACCCAATTTTTTATCACTTAAAAGAAATAAAATTCACCGCAAAGAAATGCATGGAGCACTGATGGAACTTGCATGTCTTAGATCAAAATTTGTCACGTCACTGTCTGTGTCTGCTGTGTGAGAAAGAGGGTGAGAAGATTCCTAAAAGGCAGGTTTCAGAAGCGTCAAGAATATCATCTAAATATAAAGGATAAACCATATTTATTGGCTGTTATCAGATGGATAGACTGGTTCCACGACCTGCCTATCCTTTTTGAAGAGGTGATTAGCACTCCTCCCTGGGAATATATTGTTAAAATTGTTCTTTTCACTTTAAAACATACCTGAATGCTTTAGAGCAATTCTTTGCTCTAAAAAGTAGGAGGACAGCCTCTGGCCTGTTATTGTAGTTTGTGTATGTGCAGGCCAGAAGAGTTTCCTCTTTAATACAAATGGAAATCTAGACTAGTCAGTCAGGTAGATTAGTCTCCCACAAATCATATTGATCAATGCTTTATATTTAGAAGCAGTTTCTGTTTTGCTTTGTTGCTCTTTCCAGGAAGATGTAAGGATTTCTTTTTTCTTTGATTCATCACTGTCATTTAGATCAATGTGATGAATTACTTTAATTTCAATAAGTGTATGTATTTGGACCTGTTGCAGAACACCAGAATACATAACTGTATTATTTCTGAAAATATCATCTCTACCACTGGAAAACTTTCTGCCCTGCCTTACCCATTAGGGAAACCAATCTCAGAGTTCTCTTTGATTCTCTGTTTACAGCACCCACACATGCCTGTGTACAAAATGGTAGGAAAGAAATATTGAGTTCCAATACAGAGTTGGGGATTTTGAGTGCAACTCTTTACTAGTAAATGCTAAATACTGCATGCAGGATAGTTGAATGGCAGTCCCTTGGCCTCTTGGTATCCTTTGGATACTCTGCTGTGCTCCATTTAGAATATATAGGGTTTCTAAAGTGCTTGCTGGTTTTATTAATGAATGTTTGTCAGCACTGGTGACATGGCTGATTAATCTTCATCCACTTTTGTATTTCACACAGGAAAAAAGTGTCACCCACTGACTTTAACAGCCTGACCCTCCCCTCAGATATGAAACCCAGATTAAAGTGCCTTGCATGGGTTACCTGGTACAGCTTCAGTGCCCACAGCAGGTACAGAAACCTTATTCACAAAGATATCCACAGGCACTGGAATCTAAAGCAGGATTTTAAAGAAGATTTAAAGACAAAGGAGCAAGAAAGAGGGAACATAATGTTAACAGTAAAAGAAATTAAAAGGGTACTGGGCAACATTTCAACTATGATGTGGTTTTAAGGAAAATAGAGCCTGTATTCCTCTCTTCTCCATTTCTTTATCCTAAGTGGCGAGATATTATCCTTGTAAAGTAATAGCATTAACAATGTGGGGGTTGGGGGAGGTGCTTTTTTGCTTGTTAATGTAAAGACTGTGCAATAAGGTGATTGAAAACTGACTGTGCAGTATGCGAGCACCTGTGCTGGATCACACTAAAGATCAGCCTAGTTTAGTGTCCTGTCTCTGAAGCAGGAGCTAGAAGAAAGAATGTCAAGTAAAATAAAGGAAAATACTAACCCAAAGTTATTTAGGTACCAACTGTCCATGCCTTAAATTCTGGCATATTGCTTTAAGGTTTCAATAGGGTTAAATAAGGCTTAAGGAAGGTGATGTTTGGTTTTCATTTCAAGTGTTCATCTGAGAGAATGTTCTGATAACCTTCATGGACTGATGAACCCATCTGATAGCTATTCCTCAGGATCCTAATGGCCTAAATGAGTGGGAACTGATAAAACAATCCGTACTTCAAACAGCTTTCTCCAAAATTCCTGACATTCAGCTTTAACTATTGTTTACCCATTTTAGGAAATTAGAGGGCATAATCTATGCTTCATTACGTTGTTGCTGCAGTTATAATTTTAAAAGCAGAGGAAATTACGGTAGTGAAGATCTTATTTCACTGAATGAATACTACTGAAAGCTTCTTTGAGAAAGAAAACTTTCTTGACAGAGTTGATCGTCTTGAAAACAGATACAGAGTTTGAATATGCCTCTCAGTTGTAATCTCTTTGATATATTTTGTTGTGTTTTGCAGACATATGTTACATCACAACATCTTCTGGTGTTACTGTGTCCATTTTTTTTTACCTTAAATTTCTTAGCACTGTATTCCCATTAAGTTAGTAGTTATTGTATTATTTTGCGTAACTTTTTGCACTTTCTTTACAAAGTATCATTAAATTCCATGGCTTTCCTCAGGCTAATGAGAGTCTCAGCCAGAACTGTCATGTTTGAGTTTAATAAGCACAATGGGAAGTTTTTCTGCTGTGAGTTTGTCTAGACACTTTTTGAACTTAGGTAAAGTGTTGCTATCTGCACCAATCTTGAGGCAATTAATAACAACATTTAACTACAGTAGGTGTGATTAAGTTCTGCCATTTCTTTACTTTAAACCTTCCATCTAAGGTTGGCTATTTCACGTTGTAACTTAAGAAGACATCTATCATACACCTCTGCAGTCATTTCAAGAAACTCCTAGTCTGTTTTCCCTTTCTTTCACTTTAATTGCAGGCAGATTGCTGGTCCATACACAACAATAACAAGGATTTTGGTTTTTTGATCCTTTCCTGAAAAAGGGGCTTTGAGCACTACTGGGTAATTTTGGAGTTACAGCTATTTCCTCTTTCATGAGTCTTTCACTGCCCGTGTGCAGTTAGGGCTCTCCTGCCTTTCAGTGCATTGCTTTTTGCTTTTAATATTTATCACCATGCATGTTTCCCTGTTGTTTTGTCACCTGCTTTCTCAGTATTTTGAGGTCCTCTTGCAATAGTTTTTCAGTTAGGCCTCCTTTTTTAGCACTCTGAAATACTTCAGTATCATCAGCGAAAACTATTACACCTTTATTTACCTGTTTTTCTGCATTCTTTGATATTTTCTCCATATCAAATGCATCTTTGTTTAAACAGTTGTCATTTTTAAACCTTAGAAAACAAGCATCAGCTCTCAGGTTTCTGAAACAAAACCAGTCCAAGGCCAAACCCCTCTTTTGTTCAAGTATATGCATCATGATTATATAATGTTGGACAATCTTTTCTGAGGGGTGTATCCTCATGTTTTCTAGATTTCCAGCTCTCACTCAGTTCAGTAACTGCAGAATGAGAAAATGTGAAGCATTGATAAATGTAGTGCTCGTTGTTGCCAATTCTTAACTGCTGCTGGGCGTGTAGAACAATTACTGATTGGTGAAAATGGGAGCACTGCAGCCTGAATGCTGGAAGAGGCTGAGATATTTACCTCCCATAAGGCTTTGCTGATTATGCCTTCTAGATGTTCTTTGTGTCTGTTACTGTGAAATTAATGAATAAGTTCAAAGTTTCTCGATTTCCGCTTGATAGTGCAGGCAAATGTGGTTAAATAGCTCCCAGACAAGTGGTGCTTCCTACCTAAACGGAACATTTGATCTGCCATCACTTAGGGATTTTATTTTACTCTTCACTGACAAGTCCAGAAAATTTTATTTGGCACTTTTTACAGTACATAATATGTGGGCAATGTGTGCTGTGTTTATAAGAGATGCACCACATGATATGAAGTATTACCTGCCATTAGAGCCTCCATCAGTCACATCTGACATGGCATAAATCAAATAGAACAAATTCCCCTTTTTAGAATAAGAATTGTTTTGGCAAGTGCACCGTCACACAAACATTGCATTGGAAAATAGTTAGAAATAGAACAAGTATTTGAAATGACACACATAAAGCTGCAGATAAAACTGACAATGAATGTCAATATAACAGTGTGAAGCCTATGTTCCTGCAGAAACCCTTAATATAAGCTGATGTGACTTACAGTGAAGAAAATATAACTTAGTAAATACAAATAATGGAGTACAAACAAACCCACCAAAATTCAGAGCCAATTTGGCAGATGACACTAAGTCAATATTTCTTGTGTATTAGTGTGTGGTGCGCAAGTATGAATCTTCTCTTGGTAGTGTGGGGATTCTCATGAATAAGTTAAACAACTTTCTGTTTTCTAGACTTTTCAGATGACACCCTGTAGGTTTTAGCTGCACTTCACATATCAGATTGTGGAATTTTTGGGAGTTACTTTTTCAATACCATCTCCATAAGCATCAATAGCTAAGAAAGGATAACTACTGTTTATGTGATTCAGAGTAAAATGTTGTGTTCTCAGAGAACTATAAATGTTGAATCTTGTAGATCATGTTATTTGGGCAAAAAAACCCTTGTCAGTATCTACGAGATATGAATGTCCATATAAATACAAAATTTAGCTACTTAGCTGACTTTTTTGCCTTTCCTGGACAACAAGTAATAGTTTTATTCAGAGCAGAGGAAAACTTTACCTTTCTTTTGCCCGTGCAGGTAGACATTCTTTTTCCATACATAACAACATGTCAAAATATTTCAGAATGAAGTTGTAAATTTTCCTCATCTGTATTTTGTAAGGAGCTAGCTGATACTTTACATCCTCATGAATCTTTCTCCATCGTGACCATCTGCGTCATGTGAATGCTCTTCCATGTGACTTACTGGTACTCCTGTATTTTTCCAAAGGCAAGGAATCACTGTAATATTTGATCAAAGAATAAATGACATTATTATTGAATGATTTTCAACTATTTGAAGACTGAAGACTGAAGTTCAGTCAACTACGGATGCAGAATGCAAAACATTGTGGACCACCTTAGTTTTGGTGAGAGTGGTTTTGCATAAAAGGGTTTTGGAGAAGGATTTTTTACAAATGTAAATGGGTACAGCCACAAGTGTAATCAGTTTATATGAAGAGTTCTATAGAGATGAAAAATTTTTGGGTACCAGACTAGGCTTCAAATAAGATTGGTATGTTTACTGTAAATTTAAATAACATGGAAGCCATTTACATATTTATTGAGCTATTCATTAAAAAGTTGAAAGTGTGGAAGCACTGACAGCTGGCTTTTATTATTGCAATGCATTTATGCATATGGAAGTCAAAATCAACAGAAAATTATTGTAACGGAAATGACATTTAATGCCACACAAGCACATTTGCAGGTATAATTTAAAAAAAGGAAAATATGAACTGAAAATGTGCCTTAATGGAACATTAAAATAAATGAAAAATGTTTAAAAATCAGTGGTTTTTTATACACTGAAGTATTTTTATTACCAATTACAAAGATCAACTTTTTGATATCAAAATAGTAGTGATAGCTAGTACACACTCATTCATGAAAGAGTGTTTCAAAACACTTGTGAAATTCCAATACATCGAAACACAATGAATGCTTAATTAAAAGAAAACACCCTCACTCAAAAAAAACCAGTGCCTGGCACATCAGGTAATTGAGACATCGATTTCAGGATTACAAGAAAAGATTCCATGCATGGCAGCATGTATTAAAGTACATTATTAACTACATTGTTTTATAGTGTCTACTATGTAGAAAATAAAATATTAGTACATATGTAAGCACCTTAATATGTCGGTTTAGGATACAGATTGGGTGCAACTAAATCTTTGGAAAGACCTACATTAGTGAGAAAATTTGAGTCTGGATTTTGAAAAGACTACTCACTAACAGAAAACAAGGACATTTTGAAGGTTTTTAGAAAAGAAAAAAGCAGATTCATTTTTGGTTTTGGATTTTTTAATGCTTTTTGAATTCTTGTCTTTGTTAAGATAAGTAGACAGTAAAAGAAACATGCAGGTCCACAATAACAATATTTGAGTTGGATCTCATCTTGGTTTATATGTTGACTTTTAGAGCAAAATTTTTCCAACATTCTTCTGAAGTTGATGCAGTCTCAAGGTTAATAATTGAAAACCATTAACAATAATAGTTTTAGGATTGAAAGAAAAAATCATTTGTGATCACAGCATGCTCCTAAATAGATTGACAGTCCAAAGAGGAAAAGAGAGATTCAGATACAAAAGAAACGTGTAGTACCTTGGGTCTGTTACAGAATCAATTTAGTAATCAGATAATTGAGCCAAAAGATACAAGGAAGATATAAGCTTTTAAAAAAACTTGGCTTTCCTGTCTAAGTAGTGAAGGTACTTGGGGATATGCCCTTTCTGGGAGACAAATTTAGTTTGGCTGCAGGGTAGATCTGTGGCTTCCTAAAATTATATAATTATCTTCCAGTAACTTGCACGAGAGCTCTCTCTATTTTTGGTTTTAGAGAAAAACAGGACTAGTTAGAATCAAACAGACAAATGCTTTAAAATGTACTCTGATGCCTTACATAAAGAGAGTCACAGGTGCACGAAATAGAGCAACTTTTCTCTGAAAGTTGTCGAGCAGTTTAAAGTAGCTGCATCATTAAAACGTCAGATTTTTCTGTGCTGTGAGACTGAATTTGAAAGTGACATCAAAGCTAGCAGGATAAATCGCTGGTTCCACAGGTTCTCTCATGCAATTACTAGAAGGACAAGATGTGAAAGTGGAGGAAGATGTGAAGGAATAAATATAGATGACATTGCAGAAGGCAATAGCAGCTGCAACTGGGGGCAGAAGCAGAGACTAATGATCCGGAATCTTTTAAAGAAATGGTTGGTTGCTACAGGTATGCTCTTTAAGTGATTTAACTAAGCAACTTTTTAGCAAGCATTATGACAAACTGAGCTACAGCAATGTTCACGATTCTTTGTATGAGCTGTGAGATGTTTCTTGTAGTGCTCTGTGACTACTAAATTACCTATGTGTTACCCTCTGAAAAAGCAACAAAAGAAGCAACTCCATTATATTTCTTGCTGTCCTCAGGTGAACTGCAGAGCCTACAGGGAGCCTAAGCCTAGGAAGTTCAGTGAGCCACAGAAAAGCAGATTGCTATCACTTGCAGAATCTGCAGAAGGAAACCTCTGAAATTCAGAAAGCTGCAAGAAAGAGGGACCTGGATGTACCTGCTATTTCCTTTCGTACGTCCTCCCATCTCCCCTCTCCTGCCACTGCTCTGTGTACCTCAGAGGTCTAATAAGAGCTCTACTAAGAAAAGTTGTCTGGCCCACAAAGATCTCTGTAGTGAATACTGTTGGGATAACCTTTGATTAAGTGTTAAAGTCATTGAGTTTACTCTGCAAACTCAGGCTCTTGCTCCGAGTCAAATGGATACAGGAAGAAGTGCACTACTGTTTCAGCTTCTGGGTATGGAGTATAGACTATCCATGTGAGCCCCCAGTATAAACTATACACCACCAGAGTGAGATTTGGTGGTGTTTATAAAGAAATAGTTATCCAAGTTCTCTTTTTATAATCCTCATTGAAGGTTTATGCAATAAACGGAAGAAAAATAGTATCTTAGGTTGAAAAACACGATTGAAGAGATCCAACCTGATAAATACTCCATGAAACCACACCCAGAATCAGGTATCCATGAGATAAAGAACAAGCATCAAAAGCATGCTGAGCACATCTGTGCCCTGTTTGAACCATACATACACCCTGAAGCTAAAGTTCCATGGGAGATTTTACAGAAGGGAAGGATTTGGCTGAAGGCCTGAAGCTAGATTATGCCCCAAGTTCCATTCAGTATAATGAGTATTTTAATTTATTGAGTCCACCTGCACAATAAAGTAAAAGCACTATGTAATAAATTGAGTCTGAGTTCCCCTTTCACAGGGTTTAAATCCAACATGACAACACATTTGCTACTGTTTCTTTTATGGTCAAAAGGAAAAAAAGATTCAGCTATTTAAAATAGACAACATAAGAAATTCCCCCTATTTTTTGCTGGTAGATTTTGGTTCCTGTTCTTTTAATCAGTAAATTAATTGAGCTGAATGATTACTTCATGTGTAGCAGGTAGGTAAATACTTGACTCCATAATAAAATCCTTGCTAAAATATTCTATGGATGTGCAACATCAGTGGCAGTTAAAAGAAAAAAAAGACTAATTTTAATCAATTGAAAGATATTAACATAAAATATGAAGAACTTTGTGATTTTTATCCCCACCTGTTGGTCTTACTTTGTTTTATTATCTACCATCAGGTGATGAATATGTTGGGGATTTAGTGGGATTTGGCTTCATAGCAGAGTTAAGATTGTGTTAAAATTTTAGATTTTCTTCTCTATGTGAGAAAATTGCCTTTATGGACTTTACTGTCTTCAAGCAGCATAGAGAGTAAGAACTCTCTTCCCTTATAATGACAGTATAAAAGATTGCTGAAATGGCTGCTTTTGATCTCAGACATGATCAGAGTAACTGATGTTGTGCTGTGGCTGTCATTTGCAGATTTTTCCAAACTAAAGCATTTGTCTTAAGTCCAGTATGCCTTGACCCTATAAAAATCCTTACACAGAGCAGCCCTTCCCATCTGAATCATGCCTCTGGTCATATCTGGTGCTTTGATCGTTTCAAAAAACAACCTTATCTGCATCTGATAGCACTCCAGTGTGGAACTCAAAAGCACCTGGAAAAGTCATGATGGATTTGGCTGCTCAGAGATAGGACAGCAAGAAAGTGGATTGTCCACAGGTTTCAGTCTCTTCATGGCAGGTTAAAGCAGCAAAGTAGTTCAGAGGAAATGAAAGATATCTGCAGGCTGCAGAGCTCAGGAAAGCTTTTGACCATGAGATAGAGATGAAAGAGTTAACAGAGAATACACAGCAGATCGACATAATGCAGCACTGGCAGCCTGAGAGTAGGTGTGTGTTGATAGTGGTGTGATAAACGTGATCACAGGGAGCTGCACACCAGTGCCAGGAGGCCTCCAGCTGGGACACACTGCTCTTGCCTTGCAGCAGGAAGGAAAGGCTGCTGCCCAACCTGTGCTAGTGTTAGATCTCAGGGAGCTCTTGCCCGCTTGCCGAGCTCACTGTTGGACATTACCAAATGATTGTGCTAAGCTAAAACCAAAGAATGCTGCATTTGGTGAAATGGCACATTTTCTTTGCTTGCAGAGACAGCAAAATGGAAAATGACCAAAAATCATTTTGGATTGTTTCAGAGAAAGGCATGATTATGAAGAGATGTGACAGTAACTGTCATTTTTGCCTAAAACTGTTCTTGATGAGGACTGTGCTCACCAATTATCTCTCAAATGGGGCTTGCTGGGCAGACTTTGAATTTTCTGTGTTACTTTTGCGGGTGCTGGCTGGCTGTCCTTTGCTTTTGCCAGTTCTTGATGTTTTAACTTGTCTATTCAGGACACTCTCTTTTCCCTAATAGATATTCATCCTCAGATGAGACACCTTTACACTTTTTTACTCAGTTGTGAGTTTTGGATTTTTGTTCGTTTCCTTTCCTAGCTGGTCAGTCTCGGTACTGTAGTTGGGAAGTCCGGTATGAGTAAACTTATTATTTCTCTAGGCACTTTAATTTTATTGATCTGTTGGAAGAGATTAAGTAAACATATGGTTCTTCCATTCTTCCACTGGTACTTAACTTTAGGCTGATGAATAATCCTGTTTGTTAATACAGGTAAAACATAGATTAAATGTTGTCTATATAATGTTTACTTGAAATTGTTGTCAATGTGGCAGGTCAGTGAAAATTGTGGACAAATAAATTGTCCACAAATTTATTCCTTGAAGCTCTACTTACACTTTATCTTCAAAATAAAAGGTAATTCTGTAGGTTTCACTATCTTAATAGGGTGTACTGGGAGATGAAAATAGAAGCATATATTTTTAATACTGGAAACTGACTGTGATATCTGTATAATTTATCTATATAGCTTTTGAATAATCTTTGGTATTAAGAAAATTGCTGTCTGTATATCTGAGTCTGACAGTTCATAAAAGACTGTCAGATTAGCTTTTGTCATGTCAGACCCAAGATAATTTGCACCATTAGAATGCATTCATGCCATACTCTCATTTAACCTCAGGATAGTTGATTACTTGACTGAACTGAGAGAAGAGGAGAAGATTAAAATATGTTTTCTTTTTCTCCAAAGAGAGGAAAAATGGAGGAGGAAGGGTGAGCAAGACGCGCTTCCTAGAATCATGTAGGAGAGACCACGAAAAAAGTACACAGAAAATATAAAACAGGGGATATGAAGTTACAACATTCTGCAGGAAGAGGTGTTCTTATGGATTTTATCTTGTAGGAAAAATTAATTATTTCCTCATAAACCCTGTGCGATGAGTTGATCTGTGCCTTCATTTCTTGCCACACGAGGACAAATCAAAGTTCCTTGTAGCACCATGTCCATCCTGCCAAACTATCATTGCTTCACACAGCCTTGGCCAAGAGTGTGTCCAAGAGTTGTGGAGAGCTGGGGGACAGAGCTTCCTCTGATCTCTGTTCTTACGATAAAGATAAGAGCTGCAAGAAATTGTATTAGTCAGCTCTGTCAGTGGCTCTGAGTAAATAGATGATCCTTCCGTCAGTTCTTAGCAGCAGCTTTGTTGATCTCCCATTTTCTAGTCTTTTGTGTTCTTGTAAAAGAGACAGCTCAATTGTGCTTTGGTTGGGTCACAATTATGGCAGGGGTTTTTTTCTCCTTCAGAATTTCTTTTACTCAATTTCAGTTAAGGGTACAAAACTTCCTGTAAAGCACTGAAGAGCTCTGAACAGGGAAACAAAGGGAGAATGGTGTAGAAAATGTGTATATTGTAGAATATATGATATAAATCAAGGCAAGGGTTTAATTTCCTTAGTGTCATGTCACATTTCTTGCAAATGTGCTGTGAGATGGAAGGGAATGGGATGGGATGGGATGGGATGGGATGGGATGGGATGGGATGGGATGGAATAGAATAGAATAGAATAGAATAGAATAGAATAGAATAGAATAGAATAGAATAGAATAGAATGTTTCAGTTGGAAGAGACTTAAAACAATCACTTTATCCAACTCTTTGACAAATCCAGGGCTGACTAAATTAAAACATGTTGTTAAGGGAATTATCCAAATGCCTCTCAAAGAGTGAAAGGTTTGGGGCATTAAACACTTCTCTAGGAACCTGTGCCAGTGTTAAGAAATAAAATTATATTCACATAATATCTGAGTTGTTTGAAGAAAGGGAAAAGAATAAAAGACAAAAATCTGTGATACTATGACCATGACTAACATTTGCCTAGTAAACGGAGCAGTGGGAAGGTGTTCAGGTGGCCCAAATAATATTTTGAGATTTTTGCATTTAACCTGGCTTGTAAACTCAAAAAAATTCTCTCCTTTGTCTCTCTCTGTTACTCTCCCAGCCATTTATCTTCTCTAGTTAAAGACATCTTTGTCAAAGGGAGTGGTTTTATTTTGTGCAGTGAGGAGGAATAATTATATTAATGTCTCTAGCTATTCTTATAAACTAAATGACATCCAGTGGAATTTTTTTAGCCTTTAAATCCTGATGTAAGAGCCCTTCAAGTCGTTAATGGAAGTCTTGTGTATCTGTGTCTTGCTGAGATTTTAGGCAATACTTAAACAGCAGCATAGTTTTTAATTGCAATGTAATTAATAACTTAGTTCTGTCCAGGGTAAGCCCTTTGTTGCACAGTGAGTTCTTCTGTGCAGAGCATTCTGTCCATCAGGTTTTTGTACATCCATATCTCACGGGGCATTCTAAGGAACCAGTGGTAGCCTGAAGATACTTTTTCACTAGCTTGTATAAAGAGAGTCCAACTGCTTTGAAATAAGGAATGAAGATGATTTTACCCCTTTTGCTTATGCTCCTGTGCCAGCTGCCACACTGCAGTGATTCCAGTGAAAAGCAGCACTGGGATGTGGTATTTTACACAGCACAGCAGGGTGCACTCTGCTTCCCATGCCAAACTCATCTTGCAGCAGACAAGGGTTTTAAAGGATATACCCATGAGGGACTGTTAAATGAATGCAGCTGAATAGCCAAGTCCAGGAAGGAGCCTGATTCTGAAGATGCAGGGTAGGGTTGAACAATTGCTGACATTAAGACAAGCAAGGCATAGCCTGGTTTTGTGTAGAATGCACAACACAATGAAAAGGTGTAAGGGGTGGTGTCCATCACCAGCAGTGCTCAATAAATAAGCTATTTCTTCAGCTACAAATATTCACTGACTTTGAAAAGTCTTCTAGAAGAGTGAGAATGAAAAAGAAATAAAAATATCTGAAAAGTTCTGTTCGTCTCAAGGATTTTCAATGAGATCTTTCAGTGTAACATTGTAAGGGGAGGACCACAAAATGCACCTGAGGATCGTGGTTGGCTGCACAGAGAATCACAGATGTTTGCTCTGTGCAACACCTTATCTGGTTTTTAAGATCTGCCACTCATCGAACTTGGTAAATACATGTTTATTGCTGCTGTTCTGCCTTTTCTTGCTGGATCTGACAAGTAAATTTATGTGAGCAGTCTTGTGCCTGACTTTACCATTATGTGAGAGGAAGCAAAGTTGTGTGTGTTTACACGAAATTGAATAAAGGAGCTAATGGCTCAGGGGAATATCAGAAGGGAAAAGCTTGGGAAATTGTGGAGAAGATCAATTAGAAGTTTGCAGTTGCTGGAATAAAACCCTCAATGTGGCTGTCTGTGATGAAGAAAATCACTCTTCATAGGGATGCAAAGCAGTCAATTAGCACTCAGTTAAGGCAGTATAAAAGCACTGCTGTACATGCAGTAAATAAGAGGGAGGAGGTTCTTTTCCAGTGTAATAGGTGTAACATTTTCCATTTTATAATGCAGTGTTCTCCTCTCACATTAGGGATAGCCATATTCTAAATCTGAAAATAATTTAGTTACATTTTGATTAGAAAATCATCATAGTAACTTAAGGGCAATTATTTCTAATTTGCCTTGCATTTGTCTAAATTATGAGAAGACTAAATTATGCCGACCCTGTTTATTTTATTCAAATGAAATATTGCACTTTGTCAAATTTATCACACTTGTTATCTTACTACAGCATTGTCCTTAATTGCTGTCAGAAGTTCAAAAAGAATTTTGAGTAAATAAAGAAATATAAATGTCTTTCTGAAACTAAGGCAAAGTGATTGCCTTCATCTATCTTATCAGCAATGACTCTTATGCCACAGAATAAATATTTATGTATATATAACTATGTAAAATTTCTTTTTGTTTGTTTATTTATTTTTTATTTTTGAGATAGGAAAATGAGTTGTGTGCACTCATTGGATCCAAATAGAGATAGCCATTCTCTAACTCATTCATAATAGACATCTGAGCTTTCTAGATTAAAATAGTGAGGTATTGACTCCAAAACAATATTAACTGCTAACAGATCATACTCTTGTATGTCTGTACTAATGATTTAAGACAATATTTCATACAGAATAGTCAGGAAATAAGTAAGAACTTCAACATTCCCAGACTATTGAAATCATGCTCTCTGGCAAAAATAGTGAGAGTAAATAAAGAGAACTACAGTAGAACTGAATCCTATGAACTTCATGGCAAAAAAAAAAAAAAAATTCTCCAATGAAAAAAACTGCCACCAATTTTTGCTGCCCCAGTTCTTTAGGGTACTAAGGATATAGAAGTTTCCCTCTGCTGATCTGGGTCCAGCTTTGCTTGGAATCAAAGAATGAAAAAGTAAATATGGTTCATGGAAGAAGACCAAGAAACCAAATTAATTGCAGAAAATGTTATTTTTTTAGGTATTAGGGAAAATTTTCTATTCATATGAGTATAGAACAGACCAATGGGGATTTTGTAAAAACTATGGACACTTCAATTTAAGGTGGGCATTTCCCTGGATAATGGACATTTCATTCTGAATAACATAGAATTTCCTTGCATTATACTATGGATAGCACATTTGCTGTTATTAACTTCTCTAGGACCTGCAGTTACCTCTCCAGTTCAGTAGTTTTACTTCTTTGTACCTTATTTCAGCTAATAAACAGAGGATATTATTTCTATATACTAAGCTTTCTGGCTAGATAGTGAAGACAGACCAGAGCAGGAATCCTCCCTGTTCTGTTTCTGAAGTAATTACAGAATTATTGTCCTCTTATTCATGTGTTCCTGGCTGCCAAGTTTAGGAATTTCCTCTTCTGTGAAATATGAGAGAGCAAAACATGCAAAATTGCGAGCCAAGGAGAACCTGCCAATTCCTGAAATGACATTTTTGCATATCAGATTCTCCAGCAGACAGAGGACTACCTGATTTGCATATCCATCTCATTTAAGACCCCATGGAGCTGCAGTTGGAACGGACCAGTGGAGTCACTGCATCTCCACTGCAGACTGTGATTCCTCTAAAATGCTGGTAGGAGCAAATGTAACTTAGTTTATGAAATATTCTGTTGATAAAGAAGCTGTGTGCAATATACTTGCCAATTTTTGGCCTCTGTAAGGAAAATTCCATAAAAACAGTGGCAACCCTATCAACACCTACTTTCCAAGCCAGATTCCCTCTTTAGAGAAAACATTCATTTGACACACACTTCTTGCGTATGAAGGATGGTGACTAAGATGCTGGAGATGAAAAGTATTTAAACTTTTCTTCTTATTTGCCTCATAACCCAGATAACGAGTCAGTTTGCAAGAATTTGAGTCAGCTCACAACATTTTCCACCCTTATCAAGAGATATCTTTGGCAGGCTCTCCAGCCATGCAGTTGTCAGCACCAGCTGAATCTTTTCAGAGTTAGCATTACTCCAGCGGAATATTCTCTGTTTCCAAAGTTGCTGAAGCAAATGGGAACATTCACAGAGATTTCAGTGGGAGCTGGATCTTGTCCTTACCCATCATCATGCACAAGCCTGATCTTTTTTGACTGCTGCTGAAAACTCTCTCTTGTAAAAGAACCCCCACAAGGGTGTGATGTCACTTGGGCTCATGAATCATGAGTGTTTAGCTGTTATCACTCTCCTCAGTGTGAAGAAGGCTGGTAATTATGTAGCTGAGTGCATAGCTGAAGATTTTTGAAGCAGTATTTAAGTCTATTCTCTTAGCCCTTTAAATTAAATAGGTAATGAAATGAGATGAGGCTGTATGGCTTGAACAGATAGAAAGGTCTTTGCATATCCTTCTAAGGAAGTTCAGTTACTGCTCCTGGCACATCTGCAGCAACTCTGAGGTTTGAGATGTTTAATTTCAGCTTTGACAATATGTTTTAAAAGGGGAGAGATTTTCTAATGATCATCTAAAATTTATTGAGAAGTGTGTTGCAAGAGCCTTTCAGTAATTTCCATCTCTGTGAGACCAAGGTGTGTTTATGCAAAGCGCTTAAAATGTCAGGCAAAAAGTACTGACACAGAAAAGAAACAGAAAAGACTCTCCAGAAAGTGACTGAATAAAAAAAAAAATGTTTTTCATAGGAAATTGTTTCCCTCCCCTGATTAAATGATGACTGAAGGAGAGCTGTACCTTATTTTAGGCATTCTAGAAGATGCAAAAAATTCAGTAGAATTAAAGTGCGTGAAGTTCTTTTGGACTGAAATGGTAGAGCAACTCAAACTCATCACGACCTCATGTCTCAGATATCACAGGACACCCGCAGAGGAGGTTTGCCTGAAAGCCTTAATTGAAGTCCAAGCTTCTTAAAAGCTATCCACCATCCTTCTCACCCAAAGTTTATTAAGGATGATTTGTTTGTTCCTGCTCTTTTGCATGCATTCCACTGGGAACAACACTACATTGGAAAGTTTTAAAATATATTAACTTATTTTTCTCACTGAGTATTTCTTTCAAGTACTGAACTTTGCAAAGTATTGGTTATCCTTCTGTCAGGCCAATCCACGCCTTAAAAAAAACCCAGAAAAATAAACCAACAAAACCTAGTAAAAATAACTGTTAAAAAAATAGTGCAACTTAAATTATAGTAAATTTTAAGAATGTATCCCATTTGTTACGTAAAATGTGCTGGGTTTGCTTTGTGAGCTTTGATATTTCAGTCATTCTTGATTCCTGTGGTTCACTACCTTTTAAATTTTTTTGAACATGAGAATTCAAGGGATTAATCAAAAGAAACCACCATTCTCTTGAGTACTTTTTTTGTGTTTTAGTTTTCTTTCTTTTCTGGAATCTGCGCTTCCAGAAGTTTGCTGGGACAAGGTTTATTTGTGTTGGAAGCATTATTAAGTTTTACTTTATGCACTGAAATTTTTAGAAATTAGAAATTTTAGAGGATCAAGTTCATTGCTGGGAATGTAAGTGTGGTTCATGAGATCTCCCAGCCAACCATTAAACCAGACATTATGGAGTTAGTGTTTTCCATCCTCGTTTCGATAAGTTAAAATCAATAAGAGTGATGTGTTTACTCTGGTGGAATGGAAATGTTCACATAAATCTCCAAGGCACTGATGTATATCTGTGGAAATGTCAAAGGTTCAGCCCATCTTTCATTGCACAGGGTAGGTTTCTACAGAGCCTGGATAGATGACCTAAATAAAGATGTCTGGAGTTAGATTTACTTTTGGTCAAGGCTTCAGGAAACGCTGACCTGTGTTACAAGTTGCAAGATGAAGAAAATTTTGCCTCCTTTGAAGAGCTGCAATGTTAACATTATTTTATTTCAGGAGAGGGAATAATAAAAGGATGACACTCGCTGCTTTGTATTTTCCCATAGCACACCATAATGTGCCTTTAAAGAGAGCTTTTATTTAAAGCAAATCTTTATATAAAGATTTCTACATAAAAACTTGTCAGTTCTGTGCTAAATTAGTAGCATATTTACCACAAAGTTTTTCTCCCGGTCTTCGATAAACAATATGTCTCCTAAAATTGTAGAACAGTTTTACAAACCAAATACAGAAGGGTACCAAGAAATAGAAACTGAAACTGAATGCCACAAACAAACAAAATAAGCAAAAGCCTGGTAATTTTTCAATGCCTCAGTACAAGAAAGACATGGAGTGTGTCCAGAGAAGGTCTAGAGAACAGGTCTGATGAGAAGCAGCTGAGGGAACTTAGATTCTTCAGCCTGGAGAAAAGGATGCTCGGGGGAGATCTTCTTGCTCTCTACAGCTGCCTGAAAGGAGGTTGTAGCCAGGCGGAGGTCAGTCTTTTCTCCGTAGAAAAAGCGATAGGACAAGAGGCAAAGTCTTCAAGCAGTGCCAGGGGAGCTTTAGATTTGATATCAGGAAAACTTCACTCAAGGGTTGTCAAATACTGAAACAGGCTGCCCAGGGCAGTGGTGGAGTGACCATCCCCAGAGGTATTTAAAAGGTGTGTAGATGTGGCCCTTCATTACATGGTTTGGTGGTGGACTTGACAATGCTGGGCTGGTGGTTGGACTCGATCTTAGAGGTCTTTTCCAACCTAACTGATTCTATGATTCCACTTGTGAGTGAGAGAAAAAAACACATTCTTTTCTCCTTGACCTTTTCCTGCTCTTCTTGCACTAATCTACTAGCGCTCTTCCTGAACTGTAAGTATTGATAACACATCTGTCCTGTGTTGATTCTCTGGTGTCCAACATAGACCAAAGGACGCTGCACCATTTTCCTTTGAGACACTGAGTTGAAGCTCATTGTAATACTCAGCTGTTTCAGGGATTTTTTGGGAGGATGAGGGGGGAATTTGCTGTGGTATAACATGTCTGAAACATTTACCTTTTCTAAATTTGGTCTAAATTGGTGGATGGAATTGAAATTCATTATGGGTGTTGCCAGGTAAAGGGGGAGACGGTGGTAAGCAGAAGCAGTCAGAGGCACTGAGTATAGTTGTATAGATATTTCCTTCTTTGAGGAGGACTGTCTGAAAACTAATTTAGAGTTACAAGCAAAATTCAGAAGCAGTGGGACTTATCTAAAATGTCTGTAAAAGAGTCAGTGACGGAAACACACAAATATGTTTGATTCTTTTTTAATACCATTTTCCTAAAATTAGTGTGGAAGCTAGTCAGTTAGAGAAGGATTTGCCTTCACAGGATTTGGTTACTGTGACCCAAATTCAGTGTTTTCCAAATGAAAGGAAGTGCACATATTCTCAGGCAGTATTGTAATATCTTTGTTCAGAAAAATAATGTCTTCATTTCCCGTGGAATACCTCTTTTCTTCTGGGAAGCCTTGTTGCAGGGCAGATCACTGAAGGCCTACATGTCGGTTGATTTTTATGCACAATACTAAAAACACTCATCAGCTTTTACTTTGAAAAGAGAGGGAAGAAAATTCTTGAGGGGAATTCTATTTTTTTCAGTTTGCAATTCATGTGCTTTAGAGTTACAACAAGCCATTGCATATTACATTGAAGAAGCAATATCAGTGTAAGCGTATTGCTCATCAAAAGCAAAAATTGAAGCAAATAAACTTTTGTTCCACAAAGTTCAGACCTTCCTTCTATCCTGAAAGTTCCAAATTTGTTTTAAAACCTGTATATTTTGCAATTGTCACCCCAAAAAAGCAGTACCGGATTCCAGCCTTCATTCATTCATTTAATCAATACTAAGTTAATGTTCAGTTCAAATGTTTTTCTTTCATTTTGGTTACAGAAAATCACTGAGCTGTGTTGGTTCTCAGAACAGGAGAACTGTGCTGTAGGGGCTGGAGGGCAAGACTGAGCTTGCTTTAATTAATAGGCATTTTGCAGTTAGTAGGAAATTGCCGCAAAATCAGTCTACAGGGTAATCTAAATCATATTTCAGAGCAATATCTCATTAGTTATATTGCACTCTAAAGGACGTTTTATAAAAGCAAAGTAGTGCACCTTTGTTGGCACTATTTAATGTGTATGTGTTTTCCATATTTTTTCTATAATATGAAAAATGAGAATATAGTAATATTGTTACCTCAATTAATTTAAATAGTGTCTATCTACATTAAAAGGTCAGAGGACAAGACAGTTGCAGAATAATATAGGAAATTAGGAGGGGAGAGTAGTTTAACTATGTCTCTTGGTAAAATAATCACAGAGATAGATTATTATTTAACAGTGAACATCAGATTCTTTAGGGTCACTTAGGTCCACAAGCAGTAATTTAAGTTTTACTTAAGACTTGTGCTGTTTTCCATTCCATCTCTATCCATGTGAGTGTTGACCATGGAGATTGCTGAGTTAAATGTGGCCTCTCTTGTCACCAGCCCTTGCATGTAGCGGGCTTTAAAACCAGGGAAGGTTTATCACTCTATCCTGGTGAGACACCAGGGTCCACTGAGCTTTTTGTCATTTCCTTATTGATTCCCAACTGCCATATTTCTTTAGTAACATTAAAAATAACCTTTCTCTCCTCTCCCTTCTAGCTCCTAAAACTAGATAAATTATTAGTCATTTTCTCGCTTACAACAGAACAGGTTGATTGCTTAATGATCAAGAAATTTTAATGTAATAAAACCCATACATCAGAGAAACACAGCAATTTTCAGATTCCCTTTAATTGTGACATTTTTCTGTTAAACCTGTAGATGCTTGCAAATATCACACCATACTGATGCCTAGTTTCCATGGCACTTCATAGCAAATCTGAGAGAAGAAAAAGATATCTAAGGAAGGAATTGCCTTTTACTAGCTGATGAGCAGCAGATTTTACTGTCTGTATAAACAATCTTTACTTACGGTAAACTGTATAAAACAGTAGTGCTTAAGAATTGTGAGCAGGTCTGAATAAGACTTGCACATCTCCCCAGTACTGCAGATATTTCAGAAAACTTTGGCACCAACTTAGGGAGCAGTTTTCCTGTCAAGCTATCAAAACATTTTTCAGAGGAGTGAGGGAGCAGGAGTGGAAGTAAGCTACACCTGAATAATGGCCATGATTGATGAAATGGTCAGCAACTAACTTAAGGTCAGATTCAGCTCTCAAGGTATCACTTTAAGCTACTGTCAAAATTCTTGTTGTATCTCAGTTTTTGTCATGGTTCTACTCTGTGATTATGTGGAAACATCAATTTTTCTTTAAAGACTCTAGCCCATACTCTTGGAAAAAAACCTGAAGGAATTAATCTTTAGAAGGTAAACCAAAGAAATAAAAGTAGCCTCCTTGATCTTTTTTGTTAAAAGTATGATATCTCATATTTTTTGGACACAGTTACAGTATTGGGGTTTACAACATCACATAGTAATCTCATAAGTTACTTTTCCACAGCAGTGGCAGCACAATTTGTTCATTACTTTTTTTTTTCCTTTTTTTTCTCCCCACTCAAACAGGAAGAAAATGGGCAGAGAAAAGACAAAACCATTTTGATTTAATTTGTGAATGTTTGAGTTGTTGTAGAAGTAGACCACGTTGTGCTAATTGCCAAGGAACACCAGTTTACCAACTACTCTGGAAATGATCCATTCCTAGGAAGGAACATTCATCTTTACCTATAAATGCAGGGCTACTCACGACAAAGTAGGAATCCATTTTACAGCAACATGCTACAACATATTTACTTCAAGTTAGATAGAATTGCCGTGCAGAATAACATACCAGAGTGTCCCTGGAACGCAGTTAAACTGCATTTTACAGAGGGCAACTGTATGTGGAACACAGAACCAAATTCTTCTTAGTGACAACTGTGTAAATTTGAACAGCTCTGTAGACACAATTTGAGTAAATCTGGATGTAAATTGTTATAGCTGCCAACAAACTTTGTCCAAAAATCTTTCTGACAGTGTGGACTCATAACTTTCACTGGCAGTAATAGGCAGTATTGTTTCTAGAAGAGATTTCTGTAAGCAATTCCTTTACTGGGTTTGAGAGGAAACAAGAATGAATTGAGGTAATTTCCTTACAGTATTCAGATATCTTTCACAGGTGTTTTTCAGAGAGAGATACTCTACATATACTTTTAAATATATCTTGATGGGAGTTGGAAACACTGTGTTTCTTTACTATTTTATGCTTTGGAGACCATACATTGTTGAATTTTCCTCTAGGGTAATATGTGGTATTTTTTTTCCAACATCCTTGAAGTTAGAAGAGTTCCCTGGAAGAATATACACTTGTATAAATTTTCCTTGTGATGCCATTTCTCTTAAAATGGGTTTAGCTGCCAGAGGCTGGAGGACAGTATAGGAAATGTTGTTAACCAGCTGTCAAGTCAGCATCTGAGCCTGGAAGAACACATGACCTTGACTGCCATGTACCTTTTCTCCTCTCTTTAGCACTTAGGCAATTTTGACAGTAAGATAACGGAGTGGTGCCTCTCTCACTATATATAAATATAACACCTGTTACAATGAGGGCTGATTTCAGCTGAGCTCTCCAGGTGTGAATATAATTCAGATTTATAACCTGTGCATACCTGAATTTCCAAAAAATGTTCACTGTCCTTCAGTAAAAGCTTTGCTTCCTTTTATGACAGAAGGTTCATTGATCCCAAAAGTTCCACAAATGTCAGTCATTAAAAATTCCATATTTGGACCAAATATAACGTTTTTCCTTTTCATAAGGTGGTGTTGTAAAGAATCTAATCAGCCCTGACTGATGTGCTGCTGCTGACTTAGAATAGTTTATATATCCCTTGCAAGAATATTTATTTATACTTTCACTCACTGTGAGAATTATATTCTCCAGAAGTTTTAATAAAACATAGTGTGCTTCCTTTAGAGGGAGATTGATCATATCTAGAATTAAAGTATACAGTCTCACACCTATAAATAAAAAGAACATCTTCTTGTGTTCCTGATGCACTGAACTTTGAGCTATTCCTCGGTAATGGTGTAGAATGTATTAAAAAAATTGTGGAAATACACCTGAAAAGCAAATGTGCTGTCACCAGATGCCCTTGTAGACAAATAGTTTTCTCATAGGAGGCAGGAGATACTAATATATATATACATATATTAGTAGAGGTCTACTATGATAATATGGTCAAGTCTAGAAACCACTACAGCCTTTTTCAGTCTTTATTTTGCAGTTTACATAAGTGGAAGGTGTCAGGAGAAAAGACTTTTGCAAGGCCTATGCAATAAAATGGAAATACGAATTTGCAGCTCAGCAGGTTGGTATATGACAACTGCCGTAGGAGTGAGTGATGGGGAAATAGAGAGCAGAGAGAAATGAATGGTCTTTTATGCAGGCTGACACTCTCAGAAAAGCTTTTCATTTGCCTAATGGTTGTTATTGCTGTCTGGCAGGTGTTGAAGATATCCCATACCACCCAAGAACCTGCCAAGAGGGAGGAAAATAAGCGAGAGGTGTCACTGCTGAAAAGCCAACCATATTGTTGATTGAATAATTTCAAATAATTTTTTTATACACAGGTTTTATTGTTGGTATTTGGCTGTGGTTTTGTATTTTCTTTCAATCAAGATCCTCTTTTGATAGCTTAGATAAGGTGTTTTTTTAATAAAAAACACTTTTTGCTTTGGCCAAAATTAATAATATAGAGCATCAGTTCATCCACAGTGATTTGGGGTTTGATTTTTCACGTGATGAATGCTATCATTTATCATAATTACCTCTGGTTTAAGTAGGCCTTTACCTATAGATTCCTTTATACAGGATATATAGATATTTGTCCCAGGTCTAACAAGAGGCTGCCTACCAGGAAAGAAACACTTATGCAATCAAAAGGCACTGGTGATGAGCATTTTGTTGTTTTCTGGCAAAAGCTGAGATACTAATTTGCAGGCTACATGCCAGCTTATGAAGAATAGGAATAATAATGTGGATTTTTTTAAAAAAATGAAACAGCAACTGGAACTGACATCTTTCTGAATGATAGCTTTAATCCTTGGGTATTATTACCTGAAAATGCAAAAGAGGAGACATCACCATCAATAAACTGGTGAACAATATCCAGTGCAGATCGCTTTTTAATCCCCCAAAATGTTCAGTGTCATGTGCCCATATATATCTGCCTGTCCTCTGGGTACGCCCCTCTTTTGAAGCACGAGATTCTCGTCTGGTTTGATTTTCCCTTTCCAGAAGGAGTGATAAGGTTTCTTGATACTCCAGCACCTCAGCACGACGTTCTCACAGCCTCACCAGTGAGACCTGGTTATCTGTGTGTGCCCTGCCACACCGGGCTGGCGGAGGGGACCAGGGTGACACCAACCAGGGGCTCCTCAGGCATGGACATGGGGATGCAGCGGGGCCACTCTTTGGCTCCTGAGCTGGCCATAACAGAAAACAGACAAATTCACTGCTCCTGGGCATAAATCTACTCTCTACTTCTCCCAGTGTGCTCAGCTTCTCCTAGAACATGTGGAAGGGTGTGTGGTGGCTGTGGCTGCTGCTTTCCTTTCCTGTCATTGCTTGTATCATCAGAGCCCCCAAGCATTTCTTCACACAGAGAGATATCTTTCCCAAGCTCTTTTTAAACCCAGAGTTTATCCCTGCTCATCTGACTTTACAGTCAAGGTTTGTACTCCTCTGCACCATTGCATTGGGCACAATGCGCTTTGTAATTCTTATTCTTTCACTGTATCGATCCCCTCCCTTCAAAACTAATTTTTTTTTTAATGTTTTTATTTTTTAATTATTCTTGCTTTCTGGTAGATAATGTGAACAAACATCAGCATCCATCACCATTAGCAGTTCTTTCTTCAATTGAATATAAACATGATCTACAAAATGCCTCAGCTCTTGGGATAGGAGCAGATATCACTGTTCCCAAAGTATAATTTTTCACATCCATCTGTTCCTTCACTTTCCTGACTTTTCTTTTTCCATTTTCCCACAAAGGTGGCTTTGCCAATGGCCTTTTACACAGCTTGGCGTTGGTGGCAGCCTTTCCACTTACCTGAAATAGCTTTTGTCCAGGACCCC
Source organism: Ifrita kowaldi (assembly GCA_013398055.1). Lineage (NCBI taxonomy): Eukaryota > Metazoa > Chordata > Aves > Passeriformes > Cinclosomatidae > Ifrita > Ifrita kowaldi. The sequence goes on from VZRS01009358.1 coordinate 244,513, forward strand.
AAAACAGGACAATGATGCCTCTTGAGAGGAATATTTAAGGTGAAATCAGTAATTTTGGGTAGAAATTCTGATGCAACCTGCTTAGCGTTGTCAGTTCTGAAATACAAAAAAGGAATGTATTTCTGGTTCTGAGCCTGTGTATATATAGTCCTACCCTAAATTAATTCTATCTAGCATTCCTGTGTATGCAGTATAAGCTCATAATGAACTCTGAAAATAATTTAAGTACCTCTGTTTCTGAACAGAAATTACGCTTAGAGGATGAATGTTGTTCCTGAGTTACAGTTTACCTTTGCATTTGCTCTCCCACTGCCTCATTTTTCTCTAGAATAAGCCTTTCTGCTTCAAAATTAGACACATTTAGAGATTGTTCTTCATTAGCAGCTATGCTCAGTGTCTGTGTGTTGCATCCACTTAGATGTGTAGCAGTCATATTGACTCCAGCACATACTTACAAGGGAGCTTTTTGTTATTCTAGAAAAATCTTAATGATGAAAACTTGTTTTAATACTACAATTTTTATTATTAGATAGCCTGAGGCTTAGTCTAGGAAGTCAGTGTCTTGGATATAGCTTTGAAATCCAAGAGAATTACATGCAGGAAATTAGAGAAATATATGAATATCAGCCTTCTCTCACCACTTTTCAAGCAGTAGCTGAACAAGAATTAAGATATGGATTCTCTTATTCTGAGCTTCTCTTGAGGCAGCCTCTAAATTTTTCTGCCTCAAGCTTGAGGTGAGCTCCCCTTTAGATCTGTTATTTTTAAACACTGATCTATTTTTCCATAATGATTTTAAGTTTAGTTAAAAGTACCTGATTTCTTTGGCTTCTGTGGGTACGCCCAAAAGTGCTTTATCTAAGTAAATTTTTGACCTGCCAGTGTTGGTAAAGAAAAAAAAAAGAAATCTCTTATTATTTAGTGGGAAGGATCAACAGATATGTTTCACAATGCTTCATTTGTTTCAGTGTTTCAGGGTTATAGTTTGCAGAATTATGCTATAAATGTAGACAGCAGTGAATGCATTTTCTTGATTTGGAGCTCCAGTCTCAGGAAAAGGAAACAGATTTTTTTTCTTGTTCAACGAGAGTAACACAAATGAATCTCTGCCATAGTATATGGCCCAGTAAATAAAGAGAGGCATCAGAAAGTCTGGAGAAGAAAAGGAATATTTATCCCACATGCAAAGAGGGAGTCTGGGTCAAATGGGAGGTCTTCCTTTCCACAGAAAACTGTGCCTTCAGAAACTCCTGTGTTAGTTATGTTACATCTCAGTGCTTTGAGAACTGTACAAGTGGGAAGAGACCTTTGTGGTGCCCTACAAAGACATGGCAAGCTTGTTAAATATGATGCTTAAGCAAGGGAAGAACATAATTAATGGAAACAGGTACATTTGTGACATAATCATCAAATACTGGCTGGCTTTTCTTCCAAAAGGATTAACATGACTTTCCCTGTACACTGCATTTTTACTTAAAAATGGAAGTGACAGTTCTGCAATGATTTGTCATGCAGATTTTTTTGACTGAACTTTGGCAAGAAGAGAAAATGTCTGAGGAGTTTGTATTCTCTATGTCATAGCTAATGCTAGGAAGAAATGTATTTTAATGTTGATTACTTTGATATTTGTAAGATGGAAATGTTTGAAAACAGTTGCACATTATTTTAAAGAAATATTTTGTAGGCATTTATAGTAAGAATGATTTTCCTCAGATTCTGAACTATGGACCTTTAGGGAGAGGAAGGAAAGAGTAGAAAAAAGGATTAAAAATTTGGTTACAAACTATTTTTAGTGGAATAATTTCTGATAATTAAGGAAAGTAATTTAATTTCAAACTCAAGTCTCATCAATCAGAAAATCTGAGATTCTCATTATTCATGATGATTTTTTTTTAGCAGCAGAGCCATTGTTTAACTCCCTAAACAGATCCAGGACTGTTATAAGCACAGGGTGCTGCATCCTAAACTTTATTAGAAAGTATCAGAGAAAATACTATTCCTGTCCCACTGAAAAAATCCTACTAAAAGTGACAGTAGTGCTGTGAACATTTGGGATGTAAAAACTGGGGGAAGTGAACTGAATTTGATGCTCTTATATTTTGCAATACAACTGAATCCTATCTGGAGAATATCATAATCATCTCCTGGTAGGGAAGAATGTTGATATTCTAATTTTTTCCTTTTTTTCCTGTAGTCTACAGTGTGAAAAGCTACACAACTTTTCTGATTCATAACAATCTGGAGCTTTTGATAATATACTGAACCTTGATGACAAATTCCATGTATTAGGTGACATGTTGAGTTGGAGGTTTTCTGGCTAAACACAAACAAACCAAAGGTAATTTTCTGACTTTAACCTTATTTCCCTCTTATATCCTGCGGAATGTGGCATAACTTGTTCTTGACTTCAATATGGAGTTATCTGGGTATTTAAAGGAAATGTCCTGCAAAATGAATCTTGCTACTTGCTTCACTGAAATCAGCTGAGTTTGGACGCTGGTCAGAAGACACAGTACACCACTTGTCATGGTGAGTGTGTGAACCTAGAGGAAATGGGAATGGAGGGAAATAAACATCAGTGGCTTCTACGTATGGTCAGATGGAACTTTTATTAAGAAATATTCTAAAAATGTAAGGATGTTATTTGTATGGATAACTTTTTAAAATTTTCTTTTGAGGTCATGCTACCATGTTTTTTTCCCCAGCCATTTAGGAAGACAGGGGAATAATAAGCAGAATTATTTCCTGGAATTTGTCCTCACAATCCCAGAAACATTTTTACAGAGGAGTTTAAAACAAATATGGCAATGCACAGAGCCAGATTATAACTTGTTAAATTAGTTGGTACTTAGAGCAGTGCAGCCATGGCAACCAGGAGTAGAGTGGACACCAGGCCCCTGAACTTGGGCAGGGTTTGTGGCCCGCATTGACTTTGGTGCTGCCATAGCAACACTCCCACCTGCAGCTGAGACAGAGGATTTAAAGCCAATACCAGCAAGCCTCCATAAATTATAACTTTGAATTCCATAATAGGCACACTCTTAAAGATAGTGGGTGTCCAACAGCCAGGAGAAGGAGGCAGATCTTTCTAGTTGGCTGCAGCCTCCAGTTGACGTTTATTCTTGTGATAAAGAAAGGGATCTGAGCATATGTTGGTGTGCATGGAAATGTTTTTGTCCAGACTAAACACACATTCTATTTTTGATGATGAATACTAGTTTTTGCTGGATGAAAAACCCTGCTCAGATTGGTTGTTCTCCTTGAATAGATCGTATTGAATATGCTGACTTTACTTGACAGCAATATTTTGTGATGAGGTAAATATACCAGAAACCCTCAGGCTACAGTTCTGCACTTGTAAACACAGGTGTTCATATATAGTTTGAAGAATGATAGGTTAAAATACAGTTTAAGGAAAGTAAGGAAGGTTGATTCTGTAGATAAAACTCCCAAGATGTTAGACTGGCTTATGTGTCCTGGAGTTCATGAAGCAACACAATTTTATCTGAAACAGACCTGGATTTCTCAGTAACCTGCTCAAAATCTCATAACCATTTCAAGAAAAAATGGTGTGATTGACACCGAAAATATCTGCGAATGAAAAGATTTAATCATGTTTTTGACTTCACAGTTTATAGAAATTGAAACCTGAGGTTTTCTTAATCTCGCCTGGTATACTGATTTCATTCATAAGGAGGTGTGGATGTGCTAACAGCAGCCACCCCATTCCCCTTCTGCAGCCAGTGGTGTTGCCCTCTGGTCTAGCTGGGAGTGATTCTCGTGGCCTCTCAGCACTGGCAGCTTGTTGGAGTTCAGAGTTTGTCACAATTTTCTTCACCCCACTCCCACATCACAGTGTATCTCACCTTCTCTGCTAATGCATTTCTGGGGACATCCCAAAGTATTTAACACTGAATACAATATAACCTGGAGTACCTTATGCTAAATTTTTTGCAAGTGCTTGAAGATTGGCCTTTATCATGAGGGTTCTAGGACAGAAAAATGTTTCATGATTAACATGTTTTGATTTTTAATTATTGAAGGGAAGATTAAAATAATAGAAGTTAACAAAAGTATATCACACCTGACAGTTCTTCATTATTAAAGTATGGATGACCAGCTAGCAAAATAAGTAGCATTTAAAAAAAATGTTATGTTCTGAGAAGTTAATTAAAATGCTGTTGAATTTAATTGAAGGGGAAAAGTAATATGAAACTCTGTGTTAAGAACTACTATGAAGTTCTGACTAACGTGATCCTGGAGGCCAGAGGGGAAAATTGACAATTAAAAACTAAAATAGAATAATTAGGTTTTTATTACGGCAAATAATATGGCAGAGTTTCAAATTATCATCTGCCACTCCATGCCAAGGAGAGAAATGGTACAGAGAAGTACCAAGGAATATTAAAGGATTTTTTTTTCTGTCAGCTTTTCTTTCTGTCCTATGTAAACTGTTTGTCTCCGTGATGGCTCTACTGCATGTTTATTGTTGCTTATTGCTCCAGCAGTGTCCTTGTGCTGCTTTTAACCCTGCTTCTCTGTACTGTGCAGTCTCATCGTTTGTACAGAACACAGGATGTGTTATCTTTTCATTTGTACTCTTTCAGAAATGTTTTCAAACCTGTTGAGTCTACACATCACATATTTAATTTTAAGTGTTGGCAAGAACACACTGTTTTGTAGGGACTAAGGGAGAAAAAATAAACCTGTGTGCTGTAGATGATCTCTGTTGTTTTGCAGAAGAATAGTTTTAAAAATGTTTCCACTTCTAGTCTTTATTCATATATCCCACATTGCCATGTAAATATGTCTGGATTTCCTCAATATATGGGGAATGAAGGTGCTAGAATACATTTATTTATGCATTTTTAACTTTTGTTGCATTTATTTATTTCTACAATATTGCTGCTCTCTCATTCTTATGTTAATCTACATCAAACCACTACAAAATGGTTCCCAGCAACGCAACACCCTTGCTTCCTGCACAGATCTAGAATTAGGAACTCTGAAAAATATGTCTATTTAAATTTTAAAAGATAACTCCCCTCAAATACACAGACTTAAAAAAAAAAAATGTATAAAATTTCTTTTCATCTCAAGTGTGTCACTGGATGATACTCCTAGGATCTTCTGTCCAGGAGAAACAGTTTCAGTATGCTCTCCTTAAAATAAGTTGCTGTCAATTAAAAAGAGACATTTGTTTGCAAGTGATTCAGTTGCAATATTTTCACACCTACTTTTCAGCATAATTAGATAGAATTATGGATCTGTGAATCTTTTATAGCTGGAGATAGTAAAAGTTAACCAAACTAACAGTAGGATTTAATATGATTGTTTAAAATAGAAATTGCTACCACACCAGTGACCTGTGGCACTTACAAGATGTGTGTTGTAATCTATATCAAAATCAGCAGTGGGGATGTTTAAACTGCACACTGAATTTGCCTTAGGGAGTGTCCAAGGACCTTTTAAACATAGCTAGTTTGAAACAAGAAATTTCACTCTTGACTTTTGTGTATTGGTTTCCTTGTTAATGGAATCCATTATTTGGTCAAATTCTCGAATGGTTCAGTGCTCCAACAGAAACTTGGAAGAAACTGAACTGAGGCAGTGAGTTGAGATATAGTCGTGGGGGTAGTTTTTTGCCAAAGACTTTAGTGCTATTACAATAAAATATATTTATCTATGAAGCAGCACCAGAAGTAATAGCAATGAAACCAGAATTTTATGCAAACTTACAAGGCATGGACTTTTCCCAGATGATACTATGATTTACTTCCAGCCTGTGTTGAGATGAAATATGTAGTTAGCACTTCAGGTTCAAATTTTAGAACCTTCATTTTAGTAGAAGATCGAATATTTATTTTTATAAGTGTTTGTACTCTCTGTGTTTAGTGCCTTCTCACATTTAATCAGCTAAACCATAAGACAGATGTACAAAATCCATGTTACTTTGTCATGCCTTTGCTGCAAACAATTGCAAGATAATTGTTACAAACAAAAATGAAGTTAGGTTTTTCCCAATGAGATTGCAACTCAGTCTTGTGAGTAGCATCAAAGATTGATATTAGGGTCAGTCTATATCAGTGGTAATTATCACACCATTTTTCCCCTCTTTCCCTGTAATCTTCTCATGTTATTTTTTAATGTGGTTCTGCTCAAGTCAATTCAATTTCTCAGCAGAAAAGATGCATGAAGCAATACTGAGTTACTTTGGATCTACTGAAACACAAAGTGGAAAACTCAATTTTCAAGTCAGATTTTTCAATCAGAAACACATGAGAAGAACAATAAATGAATTCGAAAATATCTCTATTTACAGAAATGCAATAAAATATACATCAAAAAGAAAAACAAAATAAAGTGCCAAGCTGATTTTGCTTTTTTTTTTT
>VZRS01009358.1:250916-270198 GCA_013398055.1 Ifrita kowaldi
TTTTTTTTTTTTTTTTTTTTTTGCCAAGCATGTACAAGCAGGGTGTGTTGTATCTGTGGCTAGAGAGAAGGACTGAAATGCTCATTGAGAAAACAAAAAATCTGAGGGGCAGATGCAGGGAAGCCACATGGGGCTCTCCTTGCCTTCTCTTGTACATGAGAATATGTTCTCATGCCTGTCTTTGAATGCATCCTCTGAAGGATATGCTCCTTTTGTACAGCGTTGCCTGAAAAAATTACCTTTACCCTGACTGTAAAATTATGAGAAGATCTGAGATAAGAAGTTGATTGTAAGGATAGGGCAAGCATCTTCCTGCAGGCACTTTAATGTATGCTCTACCACACCTGCAAACCAATTTTTCCTTGCTAGGATGTGCCTTTTTTCACTCACTGAGAAATGGAGCATGGCTGAAAACCAGTAGCAGCCTCCAAAAAGGGCTTTGCCCTGCCAGTAAGTGGTAAAGGTTACTTTCCAACCCAGGTCCTTTAGGGATTTCACTGGGCAAGGTGTCATTCTTAAGTCGTAGGAGGTGCAATTCAGGTGTTTTCTTCTTTGCATTGGCTGTATGCTGTGGTCCTGCTCATCTTGCAGAGAAACGAGTTCTGAAGTTTCAGCCTAAATTTTGTTTTTTCTTTCTGAAATTTTGGTCCATTAGCTCATATTCCCAGGAAGGAATAAAGTATTTCATTTTCCCTTTATCCTTTTCTGTGGGGAGTGTGTTTTTTCTAGCAATTCTTGTGACTCATCCAGATACCCTGTCATGGAAAAAATTATATCTGCTCAGTGCAAGCCATATAGACACCCTGTGCTTAGCAAATATTGTCTTCTGCCAGGTCTGCCAGCAAGTTAACTTCAATTTCTACGGTAGTCTTATTGCTGAAGTCAACCAGCTTTTAAGAAATAACTTCTACCCCTCCCTTTCACCAGAAAGAGTGGCAGCACACTCTTAATCCTTTCTTAGCTTTTACAGGTTTTGCACAATCTCTGAGTTAATTCATTCTCGAGTTTCAAACTCCTAGAGTAAGTCATGAACCTCTAGCATGAAGATGATGGTTCTGCTGAGGAAATAGAGGCAGAATTAGTTACTGTACCATGTCAAGGATGTGTGCATTGATCTGTTTGGTCTGTGCTAATTGCCAACTAAATAGGTGCTGTGAACAGTCATGCACTGAGGTGGATTAATTTCCACTGATTTAATGCTGTAATTTGTCCACAGTATTTTTTTTTTTCTCAGAGGTTAGAAGCTAAAAATGGCAGCAAAAATGCCATTAATGGCTTCCCCATCATATTTCTCTATGAAAAATGTTACTGACAACCTAGGAAAGTCTATTTCAAAGCAAAGTGTTTAAGAGATTGTGGCCAGCCACAAAGGTTAATGCCCAAGTTAAATAGTTGCTGAAAAGAGAAAAGTAGAGGAGCTTAATGGATTGGAAATTGGTTGTAGGGGTAAAAAAAGTAATCTTAAGTGCAGCCTTGGAGAGAACTCGGTATTATGTGTTCAGTGAAAACCTTGTTTCAGTAAAGTATGTATGTGCTTGGAAAGTTCAGTTTAGAACAGATAAAGCTGTACAGAAGACATTGGAAAACATTTGTGTGGTTGAGTGTTTTTTATATGGTTGAATATTTTTATTCAGAAGATGTTGCAAAGCCCAGATAAGTATATTCAGAGGGGAGCTTCCAGAGAAACAGCTTCACAATTATGAGACTGAGTACTGTCGTGATTCACAGAGTTCTTGGGGGAGGTATACAGGCACATGCAGTTTCATAACATTTAAGCCTGGAATTGATAAGGAAAAATCCTATTAATGTGCAGAGTCAGAGTAATCCTATTAATTATATAAGCACTAATCCAATTAGTTTCAAAGTCCTCAAGACATTCCACCAACATTTTCACTGACCTCCATAGCATTGCCATTAGAGACCACTGATGCTCCATTTTTGCTTCCCAAGAGTGAGAAAATTAGCACCGTTAAAACAGTGTTCTAAATGTTATAACCCACAAAACTCATAATGTTTGTTTTATTGTGGTCCATTAACAGTAGTTTATTATCCATCCTGGCCTGTTTTATCTTCTTAGTAAACATGCCACAGTGATAACAAGTCAGCAGATACCATCACAACCCACAGGTCCTTTTGGGTCACCAACTTCTTTCCAACCTTAAATTCCTTCAGACTTAACAAAAATTAGGCAGGACAATAATTAGTAGGATTGCATGGCACCACTTCTAATTGAGTTTGCCAATCAAAGGCACAGTAGTGGAGAAGGGGGGAAAAAATAGGATTGATCCTCTGAGCTGACTTTTATTGCCAGACCTTGCAGCACTTATTAAGGTGGAGAGCAGGAACAAAGCTCACACACATAACTTTTTTGATATCGAGACTTTTGGAGCTTCAGACTCCAAATGGATATAATCTTGCTGGGGTGTATCAGTGATTCATCACAGAGTCATGTAGGTGTTTTCATGTGAGTCAGAACATGTGTGTTCATCCATCAGCAACTGAATTTTCAGCTGGTTTCTTTCGCAGGCTACATCACTTAGTGGAAATACTTTTTGCTCTCCAGCATGCCAGGAACTTGTGGGTGGCTCTTGTGTTTGGTGTGACTAATGGTATTCTTATCTTCCCTCCCCGACGAGTCCATATGAATATTTTTCTGCTTTCTGAAGCTCTGTTTAATTTTGAGATGGTTTGCCTGAAATCAAGCTTTGACATTACATTAAGAGGAAGGTGATAATTGCTTTGTTGCATGATAGAGCAGAACACATTTTCTCTAATGATTCCTGGCTTTTCTCAGATTAAGGGATGTATTTAAGTAATGGTTCACATTCCAAGGTTGCTGTTGCTTGTTTGGCCATCTCTGTTTCTTCTTGTACGAGCTGTAACTGTTGAAACTATTATTTATGTGCCTTTCTCAGGAGCTGCTTCCTCAGGATGACTCTTCGGAGGTGACCTGTGATAGTGTCTGAGAATTGTGTCATTTTTTGACAAGTTGAACATGTCCAGTGAGTGTAGCTGTTCCTGCCTGTACAAGTGGCTTCACTCTGCTGTTTCCAAACACTGTGATATCTCCCATTGCTCTCTCTTTGAGGTTATTATTTATGCTTTAATAGTCACTGGTACTCCTGAGCCCTGCAAGAAATGTTTTAACTGCTGTACCTTTAATCTCAATTGCTTTGATACAGGTATCTTTTATAGTGTCAATGACTTAGAGAAGTTTGTAGCTGCCCAGTGTCAATTTAACAGGTTTTTTTTCCCTTGTCTCTTTCTCCTTGGATGGGCACATAATGTAAAAGCAACCCACAGGGTAAAAATTTTAGTTCTTGGCCTCATATATCAGTATACAGATGAAGTCAAGCAGATGTTTACATTAACATTTAATTGAATTTGTAACAAGCTAACACATGTTACATACATTAGTAATAAGCATTAACCAAAATAAAAGAAAACATTATGCATGTGCTCTAAGCAGCAGCATGACATGAGGAAAAGATCCCTCAGCTCTTGAAATTGTTGCTGTTGATGGGATGAGAGGTGCAAACCAGCTGTACCTGTGCAAGCTTTTTTTTTCTTACTGTTCCCAATGGAAAGGGGATTTAGCCTGTCAAAGTTATCTTCAAGGCCTTCTTGAGCCCCTAATAGGGAAACTGAAGCCTTGACAAAATGAAAAATAATCACAATGAGCCTCAGTGTACTTTGGAGAACTTTACAGACAGGGCTGGATCTGAAGCTTTCTGAAGTTAACAGGAAATTTTCTGCTGGCATCACATGGCTCTGGATGTCAAAAAATATCTTCTGTCATTCAAGAGACACACAAACAGTCTTGAGTGAGGATCCCATGGTGGTAACAGTAATAGGGAGAGCTGATTTTAGTGTTATCGTTCACAGTACTGGGGGTGGTTTCCAGGCCCTGATTTCCATCTTAGCTCTGTTTCCAATACATCCCCTCTAAAATTCCTGCCTGTATGAAGCAACTCCTCATCTAGTGACTCGTTTTTATTTACCAGTATACTCAAAAATTCCCAGCACATCTCTATAAGGTGGTGCTAAGATTTTCTTGTTTTCCCTTTCTGTGTTAGAATTCTGTCTGTATACTCACTGGCTCTATAAATTTTTGGCTTAAATAAACTTTAGGTGTAGCATTTAGTAGGTCAATGCGATTGGTATATCTGACGTCCAAAGGTTTGTTCAATATCAATTTAAATTCTACATTTTCCACTTCTGCTGTGTAGGTTCCTGAGAATAGGACTGTTTTCAAACAAGATTGTGAATGACTGTAACCAAATCCTAATGTCAGTCCATGAAATACAGTAATAAATGAAAATGTCAGAACCCTGCAACTTTCTGTCTGTACTTATTAACATCCTGGATGCTCTCAGTGCTCTCAGGATGGTATCTGTCTTGTTATTTAAAGTAACAAAGTGTATCATATCAATAACAGCAGTGTTCTTGTTTCAGATAGTACATTAATTTACCTTTATTATTGTGTTCATTTCTGTGAATTGTCAGCAGAAACTTTCCTCTCTGTCACTTCTGAAGACTGAAAATGAATTTTAGTGATTCGGGTAGTGTGAAGGTGAAGAGCACCTGGTAATAAGAAAATTATTAGAATTGCTGGGCTGTCCACAGCAGCCATAAGACCCATTTACCAGAATTATAACAGTTTATGGGGAAACTCTCAGCAATACTTTATGCTTTTGTCAGCTGAGCATTATCTATCTACAGGAAGAAATAAATACCTCTCATGTTGGTAGCAAACATTAACAAGAGATTATGTTCAGAAATAAGTGGGGTGGTGGTGCTTTACAATGGATGTAACTTTAGGAACTGTGAATTGCTCTTTTATCTCAGTGAATTGCTAAATCTCATATTTCAATATCACATGCTGAGCACCAAACCTGTAACTCAAGCATGCTGGAAATGGATGAAAATTTTCCCCCCCTCGTAATTATTTAAGTGATCCAGTTGTTTGGTTTTCTTCCTGTATCTTGTTTATGTTTATGCCAGAGCAGCCAAATTCACAAGTTTGCTAAAGAAATCTTTGCCATAACTATGAATTAGCAAGATACAATAGTTAGGATAAATGTAAATAACTCACTGCCAGCAAATTTAAAACATATAACCTTTAACATCAGATACCCTCACTGGTATCTCGTGGGTACCATGATCATTGATGTGTGACTGTTCAGTTCCACGACGTCTTTTTGGCACTGAGAAACCTAAGCACTCCATGAATATTTTACAGTCTGTCATATATTTTTGCCATTATGAAGAATTCTATAAAATAGAACCTCAAAATCAAACATTTTGTTCTGTGTCTGGTGTTTGATAATAATTTTAAAAATATACTTTTCTGTTTATGTACCACGATATTTGCTGCTCCCCAAATCAAAGTATGTAATGTCCACATGAGACCTCTTAATGTCAATTTGTCATTTATATTTTACACCATAATTTCAAATTTTTTCCAATACACCCTCTACTTGCCATAAAACAATTGTTTTCCTTAAATAATTGAATATAGTATTTTTTTTATTTTATATATATTTAATAAACATGAAACTCATTGTAACTGGAGAGGTCTGTGAAACTCCAAGTATTTATTTCTCTGTTTCCATTTTAAGCTGTGTAGTATATATTTTAATTTGTATGTTTGCAACATATATAATGATTCCCTACATATCCTATTACTTGTGCCAACCATATATAATTTTTTCTGAAGTTCTTGGATAAAAGTATGTAAGACCTTTTAGAAGTCTTGCTTCATCAAATTCTTTTGAAGAGCAAATGTTTTATTTTTGTCTTGCCCAAATTTTAAAAAAGCAGTAGAGCTACTGATTTACTTGCAATCCTCTGATATGTTGCAAAAAAAGCAAGATGTAACGAAAATCTGCAAAGTGAGTCTTCATTCTACAAAGCACAAGTTTTAGAAGTGAAAGGGAGTACATTAATAAGTTTGCAGATAAAATTGCAAAGACACTGAAGATGCAACACAGCTAATCTTGTTTATTCAATTAATAGAAATGTGAATATGAAACATATTCTAAGACTTAGAAAATGAACATTCTATGGTCTTTGAATTGGGCATCTGGAGAAACTATACTGTATAATGAGACACTTTGGGTAATTTTCTGGTTCTTGATCTTACACCATACAACTATTTGCTTAATAATCATACATAGATACAATGCAATCATATTGCTTATTTTTTCCTAGAGATGAAGTAATTCAGCTGCATTTCTGTGACTTCCAATTATGCCACTGATATTGAAATTTAGATATGAGAGCTGATGGCTGGAAAAAGTTCCTCTGAAACAGCAGTAGAAAAAACAGTAGGAAAAATTAAATTACTTACATTTTTCAATCCTGCACTGCCTACCAAGCTTCTTATTTTTAATTAAAAAAGATAAATCAGCATCATTATATTCCACTATTTGTCTTTTCAAGCAAAACAAATAAAATAGTTTCAGCTACTATTTATATAATTAATTGAAGGCTGAAAATAACTAGCAATTTCAAAGAATGAAATAAGTTACTAAGCATCAGAGAGAATGATAAGAGTCAGGAAAAAGTTCTGATGTTTGTATTAGAAAGAAGAGTTAATGGGTGTAAAAGGGAACTAAATAGAAAGGTGGTCCCCATATGCAGCAACTTCAGTGAATTCAGGAGAGTTTAGGAAATAGAACTGCTGAATCAGTAAAAGCAATTCGTTGCAGTTTGTTTTATTGATTCATCCTGAAGTTTTGTCTTTCTACTGATAATTTGGTTTGAGGTAACTCCTCCTTACTCCCTATCAGAAGAGGCAGATTGAGGTTCTAGGAACTCCCTTTCTACGCTGATGCAGATGCCTTGACTCACCACCAAGAACACATCAGCTGCCAGCTCTTTCTTGTCATCCTGCCAAATGTGTCTTCCTGGGTGAGAAGGAAAAGGGAACGCTGTTCCTAGAATTCTCATTTTTTTCCCTTTTGTGCAGTGGGAAAACATCAGGAAATCTCTGAAAGAAGAGGTTTGATCTTCATTCACAGGTGAAAAATGAGCTGGGAGACTGCACGCAGTGTAGCAGCTGCCAAAGTAGCTGGGCAAATTTACCTGGCCTAGAACGTTTCAGAGCTCTCCCGTGGGAGCTGTCTAAGATGTACAAGGAGATGGTTATGTTATGCTGTGTGTTATATTGTGTAGGGGACTAAGAAATCAAAACTTCCTTTAGAAATGCAATAATAGGATGATACTAGGACATATTGCAGAGAGAAACAGGCGTGCACCCAGTGAAAAGAGAAAGAGAAGCATTTTACTTCAATGGTTGATATAATTTTCCAGTAAATTGAAATTACCAAAAAAAAAAACCCCCAAACCAATGAGAAATAAACCACCCAAAACTAAAATAAAAGCAACCACCAGACTACAAGGGAGCAAATTATAGTCTCCCTTAAGACCTAGAAACTGTCATGGCACTGATGTGAAAGGGACAGGTTTGCTTGAAAGATTGATGCCATGTTCCCATTCCACCTGAGTTCCTATTGCACAAAGCAGCTGTGCTCCTTCACTCAGGAGACTTCCCTGAATTGGTCTTTCCTCTGAAAAAAACTGCCAGAGTCAATCTTGTCAAGGAAATTATGCACATATTTTTAACATAATTTAGAAGCAAGTTTGTCCTGCATAATAGACACATCATATTTCCTTCAAACACTTTGTAGGGTTACTTTAACTAAAGAGATGAAATAAAAAAATCAAAACCAATCTGAATTTTTCAAGTTTGGATGTTGGAGTCGTGTTTGTCCAGATCAACTGCTTGGGTTAAATTACTGTGAAGTACTCATTTTCTGTTGCACATCTCTGTATTGCTTTCAAGGCAAATTTAAATGTTTTATACTTATTATAAAACGCTGATCTTCTATTTCATTGTGGATCCATTAACCCACATTGTTTAGTGATTTAACAATAGAGAGGTAATCTGTTGCTTTCAGTGCTGAGCCAGTGATTTTTGAGAAGTGTTGGAGGTTTTGCTAAATGACCACTGAGTCTATATGTTGTTCACATCTGCATTTGCTGTGCAATTTCACAGTACATTAGCTGCATTCCTCAGGAATGCCATGCGCCCATCCACACACTACGTGTTCAATCTGCACTGGCACTGGAGGCTAAACTCCAGACTTGTGGAACTTATCACCACGTATGGAATCAATGCATTTCAGTAAAGGGGTTTAAAATTTCATTTTTGATCACAGGGTTCAACACTAAAGGGAAAAGTAGATCTCAAGGAAGCTCATGTGACTGTACTGTCTGTTGTCTGAGCAGAGTGGACAGGCAGAAGTGTCAAAAATCCCTTGTTTTAAAGCGGATATGTTTAGGGCTTATCCTGTCTATGGCAGCATTGGACAGCAATAACCTAATTCCTACAGTATTGTGTGCAATAAAGGTATTTTATAGATTATCTTGGCAGTGCATTGTTCAGGTCAGTCCATTGCACAAGCACCCCAGGTTAGATATGCCATGACAATAGAAAATAGCTCTGGTGTTGAAATACCACAAATTTTAATTGTCAGGGAAAGTCCAATAACAATTTTCCTTGCATTGGTGAAATCTGACTTGGTGGAGTTTCCTTGTGTGAATCTTGTGTGATGGAGGGAAGTTTTGCATTATCAGTGCACTTGCATCTCAGAAGAGATTAATATTCCAGCCCTGCTTATGACACTCTCATATTTATAACACCTATGATTTGGTTTCTATTTGTGTTATTATATATGTGTGGTTCTCAGAATGATGCAAACTATTTTCTTGACCCTGAAACTACAGCTTGTAAACAAGCCAGATATTTTAATAACTCTTACTATTAAATGTATAATGAAGCTACCCCAATATGAAATAGAAAACTAATTTCATAGGTCTTTTAAAAATTACATAGTAACATTTCATGATGTATGGCACAGGAATTTCTTTATTCTAATTTATTTCTGATAGCTGCTTCATCCCCAATACTTTTCTCATTGTAAGTGGAACAATCATATTAGAAATTTACTTTCTGTATTTGGAGTAAAGAATTGTTAGGCTTTACTATGCAGTTAAGCCAATTTTTTTTTTAAATTAAATTTTTTACCTACATGTGCTCACTATTTCCTGGCTTGGCAATCATTAAGGTTTGTGCAGATATACTGATGGTCCATAACAATAATTTTTAGCTTTAAAAAATATATCTGTACAGCTGAAGAGTAGTTTTGATGGGTTTCTTTCCCTCGCGTAAAAACAAAGCCAAAGCAAGCCCGGGATGATGGATTAGGTTACAGTCTCCTTATCTGCAAAGGAAGGATTTTCTAAATCCCTCACAGAGTACTATTTTATGAGATCTGCTGTCCCAAGCCCAGCACTGGACTTTGGGGATGCAATACCAGAGTTATTGGATTTGGAGCTCAGTGGCTGCAGATCAGTGAGGACCAAGCGCGGTGCAGCCAGGGGAGCCCAGCTCTGCAGAGCTCCCTGCTGGGGCCGGGGCTGGGTGCCCAGTGCCGGAGCCCCACGGCTCTTCCCTGCTTCTGCACCAGCAGGACTTGGTGCTGCTTGGAAAACTGGCACTGCTGGCTGTGGAAGAGGGATGGAAGTCCAGGAGAAGGATAATCCCAAGTGTCACTGACACTGCTGGCAGCACAGTCCCGACAGCGTCCCAGGGAAGCTGAGGAGCAGCGTTGGGGTTGTTCTGATGAGGCCACATGCAGAAGGTGAGGCAGACACTGATGCCCTTGCTGGGACATTGAGCAGATATGGACACAGGAGTCCAAAAAAAAGCTGGACAAGTTTCTTTCGCTGTCCCCCTGCTGTGGGCATGAGGCTGGACAAGGTTGTGACTAAGGGAGTTAAAATGCATTTCCCTGAAGTATAATGTGTTAGAAGGGTATTGTTATACCACCTCACCGTGAGATTCATCTTCTCCCCAAGGTCAGCCAGCTTCCCAAAACCCTGCTCACTTTCAGACAGAACTTTCTGGAGTTTGTGTCCGTAACAAGTACAAGGCACATGTTAAATTTGCCAGCTTCCCTTTCCTTCTGCTCTCCCTTCTTGTGACCAAAACAACACTACATCCTGGCATCATTAACTCCCACTAACTGGGTTTTATTTCACGGTTTCTACTTGGTCTGATTTTGGCTGAACATCACAGTTCAGTTCACTGCATTTATTCAGTAGTTTGATAACTACTTTCCAAGAGTTTATTTTCCTTCCAAAGAGAAAAGCTGTTCATTTGATCATGACAGTCAAACTGGTGAAAATTGCTGGATTCACTACTGTTTGTACCAGCTGAAGCTATGACTCAGTACTTGTACTTTTAAATGTTATTTAGAAATACAGTTTATTTATAGCATTGACACTGAGTGTCCATAAAGGATAATTATCAAAATGTAGTCTTCTTTTATCCTTCGGCCACATTACTGATATGAAATGTGTGGAAAATATTATCATTTTAAATCATATTTTGCATAGAGAGTTATCTGATTGCCACCAAAAGGCTTTGCAGCAGTTTTTAATTTAGCCTTATGTATTTTTAACATGGCAGCTGGAGCACAGCATGCACATGGCATATTAATAGAGGAGACTACTAGTCAGTTCTGTCTGTTCTGGCAAAGAAAAAAGCAAGAAATAAGCAAAAATGTTTAAATTGCATGTTCGGGATAAAAGCAACAGACACTGCCTGGCAAACTGGGGCAGTGTGCAGAGATTATTTCATTATTCCACCTCTGATTTGTTTCTCAGGGGCTAGCTGGTTTTTTGTTTGTTTTCAATTAAACTGCTGAAGTGTACATTGAGAGATCTATCATTTATCTATCAAACAGAAAGTTGAGCTTGAAATGCAGCCTCTCTGTAAACTCCATTTTCGGTTGCTCCTCACTTTGCAAACAAGAAGTCCTTTTGACTTGAAATGCTCTGCATTTGATCATAACATTTTGGTGTTTGTTTGTTTCTGCAAATCTGGGTCTTATTCAGCCTGTTTGAAGGCAGTGTTTAAAAACAAGCATGCACTAACTGATTAAGAACAGGAAAATAAATGTTTTACTTTTTTATTCTTTTATCCTGGAAAGAAAAAGAAAAGAAACAATGTAGAGAGATCACTATTTTTAGAGGAAATAAGCTCACAAGCTTTAAAATAATATGTATTCAGTTCTCTCACTCTCTCATGATACTCTCAGTGGGATTTTTCTGGTAGGCTTCTTTTTTCAAACTGAATTTTAAAATGTGTGGGGTTTACAGGTGATCTGGTGCATGGCATAAGTTTTTTGCAGCTATTTTGATGAATAGGGTGGATCCAAAATGAGCTCTTAAAACTCAACTTCATCAAAGATCATTGAACATCAAAGAAGTGTTAAAGGCAATACTGAAACCAGTATAAAACTATGGGAAAAATAACTAAAATTGCTTCTCACTGTTCTACTCTTTTTAAAGAAAAAAGGAATCCTAATGGAAAGTGCAAACAAAAATCTTGATCAACAAAGAATTTAAATTTGAGGAACGCACAGTATAGTTTAAAAAGTATATTTCAATTCTTGTCTAAATTTAACATCAATTTTCCTCTTAATTTTTAGTATATCAAATAATGTAAAGAGTGATCTGCAGAAACCTTTTATTCAAGAAGCGGTTATAGGTCTGAGAATCACAAATAATTCCTTGTCTTGTGATTTTCTCACACATTCACTCCTTTTCTACCATGTTGCAATTACATTCTTCACTTGTTTGGCCTGTGTTAGTCTGGTCTTGGGCAGCTGAGTCTGTCTAACTCCCTGCAGGGGACCTACATTATATTCCTGGCTTGACACTAACAAACCAGCCAGCTTGACAAGTTTCTCTTTTTACTAGAAATAATGAACCTAAACTGTTTTTTAAAGTGCCTTTGAAAATTCGCATATGAAAAAAAATGTTATGTAGCACTAGGTGTGATTTATTTTAATAGGGTTCCTTTGCAGGACTGTGGTAAATCAGGGAAAGTCTGATTAAATGGATCTGTAGCACGACATCCTCTTTTCTCGAGCAAGCCAACCTCCCAAAATGTAAATACATTAAATGTCACTCTCATTAAATACACATCATGGAACTGCTAAGGAGGATTAAGGAAGAGCAATAATCTTCATCTTACTCTGAATAACTGCTAATGGTCAATGTGACCTGGACTCAAATTTTTATTGAAGAAGGTAAATAAAGGGAAAATTTCCCTTTATGAGCTCAACTTGCCTTCCTTAAAGTTAATGACCTCTGAATCAACACTTGGTGGTTTAGCACATAAGCAATTCGGGCTGAGATGGGATTCTTTAAACACCTATTGACATTCTGAAGCTGTTTACGTTCTGACCTTTCATGACAGAATGAGTTCAGCCAGCGCACAAGAGAATGTCAGAATCTGCTGCAGAAACTGGCTGCAATTATGAGACTAGAAAAGGAAACAAAAGCCTTAGGCAATCGTTTTAGATTGCAGGGTGATGGGCACATTATGGATACAGTACTTAATAGTGAGGTGACACACAGGTACCCTTTTAAAAGGTCACTCCTGCCTGAGCTGGGAGTGGTTTGGTTTGCAGTGATGGCAGAGTCTCTTATTGAAGTGGTTTCCATCTGTGACGGCAGGCATTGCCCATGTAAAATTCCCGGAATACGGAGATGCGAAAAACAATATTTCTGGAGGTTGGATTGCTGTTTGGCAGACTTGATGAGGTGTTAAATAGGGTTCATAAAATTATGATAATTTCCAGTCTGATTTCCTTGCTGACTGTACGTCAAGATTTTAAACTTGATCATCAGCTGGTGCCAGTTGTTTGTTAATGTAAACCCATTCAAGCTGAATCACCTTGTTTACACCTTGCAACATGTCATTTTATACAGATATTGCCATATCTTCTGGTGTACTTGTACTCCTAGTAACGGAAAGAGTTTCTTCAAAAAATGAAATGAGGATATGTTGACAACAATTGCTCAAATATACAGATTCTCTGTTTGTTTTCTCTTCTCCATACTGGCCCACTTGTGAGTCCTGGAGAAACTCAGTGAATGTGAATCAGACTTTTTCATTGCCCTGTTTCAAAGAGGGCGATGCAGCCACTTTGCTTGTCAATTTTTGTTCTTAGGAAATCAGAAAATCAAGTGAATATTCTCGAACTTCAGTGTCTCTTTTATTTGATTTGTGTTCTGAAGGAAAAAAACATTATAAGAACTGTAAAAAATGTATCAGACGAATGTTGCATCCTTCACAATTTTTGAAGTACTTTTGGTCTTGGTGGTGGTTTAGCAATGTAATAGAAAATGATGGGGCTCTGACAGCAATTATGTAGGAACTTTTGTATCAGGCATTGAGAAATGCATCCTCTTTGATTTACCTGATACTTGTACACTGGATTTGATTAGAGGCTAAATTGTTTCTCTGCCCAGTCCAGGTATTCTAGGACAGCTGGGACTACTCCTGACTGTGAGCTGCCCTGAAGGACCAGTCCATCATAAATGCAGCTGCAGTGCCACTGCTGTGACTTGGACATGCAGAAGGGATCTTGCAAGAACGATATTCAAATACACAAATAGATCCCTCATTTCCTTAATTTGCACCAAGTACATTTGGCACAGAATCCCTCAAGGATGTGAAAGGCAGGCCATGGCACAGCATCTTCAGTTTCCAGACAGAACTGCAGCAGTCATTCCACTCTCGTGACTGCAAACTTCTTCAAACAGGCTGTAGGCATATGCAGGCTTTTATACTCTTTTGAATTTTTAAACAACATTGATTTAATAAAACCATCTAAAACAAATCCACAGTGCTACCCTAGTGATATGAATAATACCTGATTTTCAAAAATAGAATATGTTTAGAATAGCTGAAATATTTTATGTTCCTGATGCTCTTTGAATGATATTATATTTATAGAACTAATCCCTGAAAAAGTTAGGCTTCTGATTTTTTTTTCTTTTTCTTCCCTTAATAATTTCTGTTTCAGATTAATAAGAAATCTCTGCAGGCAAGGTACTTCTGGAGGATTATTTTACCGCTCAGATGGCTGTATGCACTTGACCTTCAGTCCCATGTGACACATACCTGAATAGACTTAATCCTCTGAAAATGCACTATTTATTGTGTCTAATGCTTTGAATATCACCTGCCTTCCTGCTTTTCACATCTTAAGAACTGCATTTAACTCTTATTTTGCAGAAGGACAGTATAGTCACAATGCCTATGGAATTGTTGTTTGATTCAGTAAATAGTGAGGATAGTCATTTTGTGGCAAACAGAATGAAGGTAGGATAAGGCAAGGGATAAAGTTCTCAAGGTCAGGAGGAGAATCTCTTCTTCTGCTGCTTTATGGTGCCAGAGGAACCGAAAGCACCCAAAGGCAGCTCCCTTCCCTGCCCCACTAATTTTGTGCAGATCAATCTGCCTCCTTGGGAAAGAGCTTTGAGTGCATGTTCAGCCACAATGGGAAATCTTGGAGTAATGTTTGGATCAGGAGGCAAATGGCAGAGGAGATTTTCTAACTAGGAAGTTTGCATAGCAGATTTTTATTCACAAAGTCATTTCGTCTGCCTCTGTGTGACCCAAGTGCTGCATCAAGCCAGCTCAGGGGAGAGTAGATGTCACAGTTAAAGCCGAATTTCAGAGCCTGGAACACTCAGGCAGGGTATAATATTTGCTGAGGGACACTGGTGCTTTGATTACACGTCACAGGAGGGTTATGCACTCTGGTAGCCTTGAGGGTTGTGCCACACATCTTCTCCAAATGGGATCTATGTGCAAAGGCTCTGTAAAGGGAAGGATGGCTCCCCAGCTGCCTATGGACATTAGTTGATAGTTTTAAAGCATTCCTCCCCATCCTGAGAGCAGCAGTGCAGAACCACCTACCAAATCCTCTAGCACAGAAGAATCTCTTCCTCTTTGGAGGAAAACAAGTGTAAAACCAAGTGAGCAGTGAGATAAGCTGAACACTCTCTGCTACTGCTTAATATCAAAGTGGGCAGGGTATTTTCCCCTGTGTGTTTCTCCTAAGAAGAGTGTCTCATGCAGAACAAGAATATATATTTTTTTAAAATCAAATGCTGAATTACTGCAGTGAACATCTAACTTGTACCACTTGTTAATGTCTAGAACAAGCACCAAAGAACCTTTTGGAATATTCATCATGCCTGTGTTGCTGTCATCCGCCCGCTGCTGTTGTAACCAACAGGCTCCCTGTGTCCCATTAGCCCCTGTGAGACCAAACCAATTGCACTGAGGTATGACAATGCCAAGTGATAATAGGGTAGCCAAAGTTAGCGTGTTTTTAAGTTTGAAAGGATAGGTTTTCCTGTGCACCAGATGGCTGCAGTGAACCACTTAGAAGCAAAGTGAAAAAAGGTTTTTTTGTTGGTTTGTCTTTGGGATAACTGT
Source organism: Ifrita kowaldi (assembly GCA_013398055.1). Lineage (NCBI taxonomy): Eukaryota > Metazoa > Chordata > Aves > Passeriformes > Cinclosomatidae > Ifrita > Ifrita kowaldi. The sequence goes on from VZRS01009358.1 coordinate 266,293, forward strand.
CTTTGAAGCCAGCTACAAGGAGTTACAAGTCAAACTGCTGCCGAAGATGTTGGCTGTACATCTTTGCACTTAAATTACTGGACCCCATTTGTCTCACTGTGGTCCAGGGTTCTTTTGTTGGTGGCAGTGATTTCTCACCTCAGCCCACTAGTTAAACATCCTTGCTCACATGTCAAACAGCAGCATACTAATTAAGAGTCAAAATAAAATCTGTGAAGGGTTATAAAAGGGAAGGTTAAACTGGAATTCTAACTTTATAGAAGATTGCCTGCATATCCAGAACTTCACAGATAACTGAGTTCAGATTTCTGCCCTTTGGTGCAGGGAAGTCCTACAAGAGGATGAGTTTGCTGCTCGTTGCTCTAAATCTTCCCAGATTGTATCTAGCACTATTTGCAGTCTTTACAACTGAAAAATATTGTATGCAATACATAATTTTACCAAATAAAAAAAAGAAAAAGAATCTAAAATAAGAATAGCAGAGAGGTATGGTGTTGCAGCATTTTTGTCCCTATTACTGCTACTTTATTAATGCATTTATAAGGAAAATGATTAAATATTTATAAGGTTTATTCTGACTTGATGTGCTGATATTAATCACACTGTCATGTGATAAAGTTGGAGCAGAAAACACCTGTATCTGTATACATACTGCTCTCTGAAATTCTAATTTACTCTGCCCAATAACTTAATAAATATAATGCATTGCATGTGAAAAACTGAAGTAGGAAAATATGGTGATCGAAAAAATAAAAAAGCAGCAGTTCACCACCAAAGCTGTGGGGATGAGGCTGGGATACTTCCATTCCTATGGAGGTTGTTACTCACTTTTATACCTTGTCATCACCTCTGTGTTTTTACAATAGAAGTGATTTTACATATGATACCACTTCTTTTTTCTCTTTGCTATGCCCTAATACCAGTTCTAGCAAACTCTCAAGGTAACATTCCTGTAGTAATTGACTATTTCTGTTGAGCTGCTGGAGGCCTTTGGCTTCATCCTGTGCCTTGTATTTCCAGGGTCTCTGGTACCATCTTGTGCTCACACTCTGGGGATCCCTGCTTTGAATTGTGACGAGCATGTCATCGGTCTTGCTGAAATGCTGTGGCTCTTTGCAAAGATTCAATGTGCTGCTTTAGGTGAGATGCTAGAGTGAAGCTCAGCTGGTATAAATCAGTGCACCTGCACGGACTCTGTCAGGGCTCCACGAACTTGAACCAGCTGAATATGTGTTCTCTCTTCAGGTATTACTCTCTCCCAGCAGTTGTGGAATTTGGTTAATTTTTCTCTGAGAAGTGGTACAATTTTGCACACTGGTACTCACCGAATTCAGCGCTCTTGTTAGAATGAGCAACCTCAATTCATTCATAATGAATATCAATACAGAATTGTTATTGATTTTCTCCTATTTCTTTTGGGTTCTTTACTTCACACTAAATGTGAGATTCACAGTGTTGTACCTTGCCAATGCCTTCACCAAACCCCTATGGAAGTTATTTAAAATTCTGTTTTGGTGGATGTGAATAGTGAAAACTAAAAGTGGTGATTTATAGAACACTTTGTTTGGACAATTAGTTGATGCCAGATTGTTTTATGCTACAGAGTACCCAGACAAAATTGCTGTTCTTACTGAAAATAAACAAATATGGAGGAGATTACTGACAACCTCTTATCATTATGACTCTGGAACTGTCAGTTTATGTCTCACCTAGATCAGAGACATTAAATTGTACTAGAAATTCAATTCTAAAGTTAGTTGATGTCAAAATGTTGACTTTTCTACATGGTCTAAAATCTGTGCATTAATTCTTAAATCACCCTGTAAATTATTATGCCAGACAAACAAACAGAGTTAAGGTTGGAGTTTATTAGAACAAGGGACTCCTTAAACACATTCCCTTCAAACCAATATTTTTTTAACATACTTTCAAACTTATTTGTTCATCCCTCGGGATCAAATCACTTTGTCAGCCTATCTTCCACCCAATTCCACCCACTCTTGCTTGATTTCAGTGCCAGCGTGCCTAATATATTGGGCTGTTGTCACGATATCCCCTGGCTGAAGCCAGGCAAGATAGAGATGTTTGCATATGGAGTTAGAAGAAGTTAACCTCAATTAGCTTAACAAGCATTTGTGCTTGAGAACCAGCTCTGGTGCAGCTGCCCCTGCTGCTGGTTGGTGGCTGCTAAATCAGAGCTGTCCCCATCTCTGCACGGCGCCTCAGGGCTCCTGCCAGTGCAATGCAGACAGTGGCAGGCCACTGTACCCAATAAAGTAACCCCTTCCCGGGTGCATTTGAACAGGAAATTATGCCCATCATTCATCTGGAAAGCAAGGCAAGTTTTAAAGTACGTTTTTCATCCCAGCTGCGAGGTGGTTTAAAAACTAATATACCTCGAACTAATGCTGTTGTGCAGGTAGAGTCTTTTGAGATTTTTCTCCTCAGTTTTTAACCTTCCCCCTTTAATATGCTTGTCAGAGGTTCAGTATAGTTTATTGCAGTTACACAGGCCCTGCCCCAGTGTTTGTCCCAAGTCTACAGGATAACCCTGAGCAGGTCACCCATGCTCCAGCAACCTGCCTGCTCCTTCTGTTAGCGAGAGTACCAAAGCTGACACTGTTGTAAGATCTCCTGGAGAAACCTGAAGTTTTATTTAACAATTGAGTGCTACACATCTCCTCCAATCCATCTGTGTTTTATCTTTCTGCTTTTGTTTTTCTGTATGCATGACACTGGATCTGAGAGGATGGCAAGGAGCTGTGAGCAGCTCCTGACAGGCAGCCAGCAGTGCTGATCTGGAGTCCTGACATGACACAAGTCAACGGACTTAAGCAACCCCCTCCAAAATAGAGGATCACATACCAAAGGTGTGTTTATTATTACCCTGAGAGCTTCTCAAATTGTTTATCAAGCTGACACCTTCATATCACTTATCTCCAGGAGAATCTGCAGTTTGTATAATGCCTGACTGACAAAACTCAGGGCTAAGGATGTGCTCAAATGCTGTGTTGGATTAATTCCCAAGTCCTCTTGTTAGTCTTGGACTCACGTAAAGGTCTGTACAGAGGGTTAACATTTGTCCCTCAGTCTCTTGTTTATCTGTTTGTTCTTGTAGTTCATTATGGTAAATATTCCTAGTAACTCTGCCTTCTGATGAAATAATATTTGCTTTATGATTGTCTGAGAATAGCAAATGTGTTATGTATAATCACATTTGGGAGAATATAATTTGAGTTTAAACAAGTTATTTTTTTCCCACAGCAGATGCATAATTCAATTAACATTAATGTTAAATCTAGATATCACTTTACCTCTGCTGCTCCACACAGGTAATTACTTTCTGGTTAACTTAAATTTCTTTGTAGCTGCAGTGATGAAATTATTTTAATTCACCTGGAGTACTAAGTCTTGTTTGTAGAACTAGCGACTCCTGTGTCTGATTCTGTACATTCCAGCATTGAACTGCTTATGAAAATGGTGTGATTCCCTCTACCACAAATGCTCTGGTTATAAACAGTGTCAAAATGCATGGATTAAAACACTCAGAGTTAAGGAATGACTCAAGAATGGAATCTATGAACATTTTTAGCCGTCCCTAAACGAGATGTCTGTAACTCCAAACCCAAGGGTCTGTCTGTAACTTCAAACACAAGGGGCTCTCACACAGAGCTAGGAATGAGTGTAGGTGTCTGCATGTCCAGGTTGTTGAGCATCATAACCCAGAGATATCAGCTAAACTCCAACACTTGATCTTTATGGTGTGTGCTGATTTTGACCGGGATACAGTTCATTTTCTGCATAGTAGCTGGTATGGGGCTGTGGTTTGGATTTTTGTTGAAAATAGTGTTGCTAATACAGAGATGTTTCAGTTACTTCTGAGCAGCTCTTACCCAGAGCCAAGGC